>CAUYQU010088954.1:0-22766 GCA_963574635.1 Cheracebus regulus | reverse complement strand
AATGTGCAGAAATCACAAGCATTCCTATACACCAATAACAGACAAACTAAGCATCAAAGGAATGTGCCTCAAAAATATAAGAGGCATCTCTGATCAACACACAGCCAATATCACACTGAATGGGGAAAAGCTGGAAGCATTCCTTTTCAGAACTAAAAGAAGACAAGCATCCCTACTCCCACCACTTTGATTTAACATAGTACTGGAAGTCCTTGACAGAGCAAAAAGGCAAGAGAAAGAAATAAAAGGCATCCAAATAGGAAAAGAAGAAGTCAAACTATCTTGCTGTAGACAATAGGATTCTATACCTAGAAAACCCTAAAGACTTAATCAAAAGGCCATTGGAATAGATAAATGGCATCAGTAAAGTTTTAAGGTAGAAAATCAATGTAAAAATAATTAGTAGCATTTTCACACACCAGTAACATTCCAGCTAAGAGCCAAATCAAGAATGTGATCCTATTTACAATAGACACAAAAAAAGGAAAACTCCTAGGAATACATCTAACAAAGGAAGGTGAAAGATAATTAAAGGAAAACTAGAAAACACTGCTGAAAGAAATCATAGATAACAAAAACCAATGGAAAAGCATTCCATGCTCATGGATTAGAATTATTATTATTATTAATATGGGCATGTTGCCTAATAAAATCTATAGATTCAATGCTATTCCTATCAGACAACCAATGTCTTTGTTCACAGAATTAGAAAAAAACTGTTGTAAAAATCATATGGAAACAAAGAAGAGCTTGAATAGTCAAGAAAATCCTAAGCAAAAACAACAAAGCCAGAGGCATTATCTTAACCTAACTGCAAACTATGCTACAAGGCTATAGTAAATAAAACACCATAGTACTGGTTCAAAAACAGCCACATATAGCAATGGGACCGAATAGAGAGCCCATATAAAATTGCATACCTATGACCATTTCATCTTTGACAAAGCTGACAAAAAAAAGGCAATGGAGAAAAGACTCCCTATTAAATAAATGATACTGGGGTACCTTATCTAGCCATTTGCAGAAGAACAAAATTGTACTCCTACCTTTCACCATATACAAAAATTAAATCAAGATTGATGAAAACTTTACATGTAATACCTCAAACTAGAGGAATCTTAGAAGTAACCTAGGAAACACTATTCTGGACATCATTCTTGACAAATAATTTATTATTAAATCCCCAAAAACAATTGTAACAAAAACAAAAATTGACAAGCAAGATCTAATTAAACAAAAGAGTTTCTGCACAGCACAGAAAACTATCAACAGTGTAAACAGCATTTTTCTACACCAATAATATTCAATAATGTCAATATAAAAGGGGATAAAATATTCACAAACTATGCATCAGACAGAGGTATAGTTTCTAGAATCTTTAAGGAACTTAAATCAAGAAGCAAAAAGTTAATAACCTCATTAACAGGTGGGAAAAGGACATGAATACATTATTCTCAAAGGAGAACATAAGGGTGGCCAACAAACATGTGAAAGAATGCTCAACATGGCTAATTATCAGAGAAATGTAAATCAAAACCACAAAGAAATACCATCTCACACTAGTCAAAATGGATATTATTAAAAAGCAACAAATACTGGCAAGGCAGTGGAGAAAAGGGAATGTTTTTGCATTCTTGGTGAAAATGTAAATGAGTTCAGCCACTGCAAATCAAGTTGGATATTTCTCAAATATCACAGAACTGCCATTTGATGCATTACTGGGTATATATTTGAAAGAAAATAATTCTCTCTAACAAAAAGACACATGCACTTGTATGTTAATCACAGCACTGTTCACAATATCAAAAACATGGAATCACCCTTAGTGCCCATAAACAGTAAATCAAATAAAGAAAATGTGGGACTTAGACACTGTATTAGTCCAGTCTCACACTGAAATAAAGAAATACCTGACACTGAGTAATTTATTAAGAAAAGTGGTTTAATTAACTCATAGTTCCAGGTGGCTAGGGAGATGTCAGGAAACTTACAATCATGGCAGAAGAGGAAGTAAACATGTCTTTCTTCACAAGGCAGCAAAAGAGAGAAGAGTAAATAGTGAATGGAGAATAGACCCTGATAAAATTTTCAGATCTTGTCAGATCATGAAAACAGGATGGGGAAAACTGCCCCCATGATCAAATCACTTCCCAAAAAGTCTATCCCTAGACATGTGGGGATTATGGGAATTACAATTCAAGATGAGATTTTGGTGCAGACACAAAGCCTAACCATAATTCCACCTCTGGCCCCTTCAAAACACAATCCATACGTTCCCAAAAATCACTTAGAGTCTTAACGCATTCCAGCATTAACTCAAAAGTGCAAGTCCAAACCATCTGAGACAAGGCAAGTCTCTTTTACCCATGAGTCTGTAAAAACAAAAGTACATTAGTTACTTCCAAGATGCAATGGGAGTATAGGCATTGGATAAATGCTCCCATTTCAAATGGGTGAAACTGGCCAAAACAAAGGGGCTACCAACCAGCCCCACGCAAATTCAAAGTCCAATAAGGCAGTCATTAAGTCTTAAAGCTCCAAAATGATCTCATTTGATTCCATATCTCACATCCAGGTCATGCTGATTCAAGAGATGTGCTCCCATTTTTTGGGTATCTCTGCCCCTGTGGCTTTGCAGGGTACAGCACCAATGCCAGCTGCTTTCACAAGCTGGCATTAAGTGTCTGTGGCTTTTCCAGGTGCATGGTGCAAGCTGTCAGTGGATTTGCCATTCTGGGGTCTGGAGGATGTAGGAGCTAAGTATTGGATACTCGTGGATGTAAAGATAACAACAGCAGACCCTGGTGACTAATAGAAAGGGGCGGGAGGAGAGTAAGAAATTAACTGTTGGGTTGTTGGGTACTATGTGCACCCATCCTAGGAAGCCATTGAAGATGTGTTTCTAATAAAACTAGACATGTTTAAAAGATCTGAGGATTTCTATCTATTCCTTTCCAACTGATTATCAGGCTCACCTGTATCCTAAACCTCAGCATTATGCAATATGCCCATTCAACAAACTTGCATATGTACCTCCTGCCTCTAAAATAAAAGTTGAAATTTAAAAAATCATAGAAAATCAAAAACCACATGTTCTCACTTATATGTGGTAGCTAAACAATTGATATATAGGGACATACAGCGAGGAAAAATAGACATTGGATACTCCAAAAGGTGGGAGGGTGGAAGTTGACTGAAAGATGAAATATTACCTACCAAATACAATGTATACTATTAGATGATGGGTACACTAAAAGCCCAGACTTCATTGCTATGTAATATACCCATGTAATACAACTGCATTTGTGTTCCCTAAATCTATCAAAATAAATGAACAAATAAATGCATATATTGGAAAAAAACAAATGGCAATAAACACATCATATTTTCAATATGCAAGAACTCAAATATATTACATCTCACATTCTCTTCCTACAAAGCCATTGAAGATGTGTTTCTAATAAAACTAGAGATGAGAGATTTATATCTGTTCCTTTCCAACTGATTATCAACCTCTGTTCATTAACCAGTGCTTTCCTGCCAATCTTCAGGAGTTTGACACAGCAATTTGAGACTTTATCAGCTCCTTATGTTTGCCTTACTTTGCCTTTTTATTCCCTTGGTATTTGATGAAAGGTTTTCTTTCACCCTGAGTTCTTTGGCTGCAGTAGCTAGTGCTGGGAGAGACCATGTGTCTTACATGACACATTATATTTGGAAAACGTTCTTGCATAATAACTACTGCATTAAATGGGCTACACACTATTTTATGTAAGAGACTTGAGCATCTGCAGATTTTAGTATTTGTTGGGCTCCTAAAACCAATCCCCCAAGGACACAAGGATACTGAATAATAACTAGTCAAAGTTAAGAATAAAACACCAAACCTATCTGACTAATACTTATATTGCCACCATTGTTCTCCCACTTTCATGTTTAAATCAGTAAAATTTAAGGGAAATATCAAGTGAAAGAAGAAAGGAGATAGATAATAATGAAAGGTGCAGACAAACATGAAATAGCTGAGTCTGTTTATAATCAATAAATAGCCAGGCATTTCAATATCCAAAGCAAATTTTAATTACAAATCCTAAAAATAATGAAAAAAAACACAATTGTAAGATATTTTTATTTAGTGTTACCATTATATGGCAGTTAACATTGAAAAAAAGTAGCAACAAAAAGTCAGACATAAATAAATTATAGGATTTGATTGTATATATATATATATATATATGTTTTCTCTGTTATTACTTTATTTTAGCTAATGAGTATAAGTCATTTAAGTGCTTTGTGCATAGCAGAGCTTTCTCAAACCCAGTGATTTAGCTGGTAATAAGATCAGTGACCTTTTCATGTATAACAAAAATTTCCAAAGCCAGAAGTCTTTCAAAAATTATTTCGAAGCCCAAAGTGTATGTTCCTGCATATGCCCATTTAAACGGTTTAAATATTGTTTAATCAACCTTCTACTCCTCTTCCTATTCAAGCATTAAAACCAAGTCTCATGTAATTATTCTTTCTGATTTTCACAATCTGTTTACTACATTATTTGGTTGTGATCTTGGATTGAATTTATTTCTTATGAGAGATCTTCTAAAAGCCTGAAGATATAGTATTTTATAGTTCCAAGAAGATTACGTTTTCAGGATAAGTAGTTAGAGAGCCAAGAGGCATCAGTGTACTTGATGTCCCATTTTTGTAAATGCATTATTGCTTTGTGATAGTGAATTTAATCTTGGTAAATTTGCTGTAGTTTACATATGTAAGATTCAAACTCCTCATGTGTGAAAAAAAGACAATTAATGTACTGTAAATAAATGAATATAAACTAAGTTGTTGGGATTCATAATGAGAGATGAAATTAAGGACTTATTGAGCCTCTTAGCAGTGAAATGAGTTCTAGTCAATTGAATAACTTTTCAGTAAAAGTTTTACAAAAGTCTAAATTAGAAAACAAACTAAACCAGATTAGAAATCATGTGCAAAATGTAAATGAAAACTTATTTTTGGAAAGTAAACTACTGTTTGATTGATTGAAAACTTGAGCATAGGGGATTATGATTTTTAATTCTTTAAATGTTATGAGTTAAATGGTAATATGTTTTCATTTCAGTCCAAATCTATGATGAATAGAAATTTTTAGGGTCCAGCTATATTTTAATAATTGTAAACTCTAATTCCTCACTTTTTCCATGACAACAGAGGTCTGGAGAAGTTACCTCAGAGTCATCATGAAGATGGAAACCCCTGGTTTTAGTATGCAAACTATTTTTTCCAAAGATCTACAGATCATTCCATCTCTTTTTATCTGACTCGTTAATCATATTTTTGACTAACATATTTTAAAACTACCTTTGGTGATACTGAAACTCTATTTTATCAGAAACACTAAATGATAAGAAAGCAAAGCAGCCTTAATGCTGGTTTGGAGAAAGTGTTAGTGGTCTGGGGAGATCAAACCAGACACATTGCCTCAGGCCAAAACCTAAGCTACAAGAAAGCCCTAGCTCCCTTCAATTTTGTGAATGCTGACAGAAGTGAGGAAACAGCAGTAGAAAAGTTTGACGCTAGCAGATGCAGATTCATGAGGTTTAAGGAAAAAAGCAATCTCCATAATGTAAGAGTACAAGGTGAAGCAACAAGTGCTGATACACAGGCTGCAGCAAGTTATCCAAAAGATCTAGTTAAGATCATTCATGAAGGTATGTATGCTTAATGTCAGATTTTTAATGGAAATGACACAGCTTTAGATTGAAAGAATATGCCATCTAGAAGTTTCATAGCTAGAGAGAAGTCAATGCCTGGCTTCAAAGCTTTAAAGGACAATCTGACTTTGTTGTTAGGGGCTAATGCAGTTGGTGGCTTTAAGATAAAGCTGATGCTCATTTTCCATTTTAAAAATCCTAAACCCCTTAATAATTATGCTAAATATATTCATTCTTTGCTCTATAAATGAAACAAAGCCTGAATGACAGCACATGTACTGCGGCATGATTTACTGAATAATTTTAAGCTTGCTGTTGAAACCTAGTGCTCAGGAAAAAGAAAGTCCTTTCAAAATATCACTGGTCAAAATATTACTGACCATTGACAATGCACCTGGTCACCAAAGAGCGCTAATAGAGATGTACAAGGAGATAAATGTTGTTTTAATGCCTGATAACACAACATCTATTTTGTAGCCCATGATTCAGGAGTCATGTCAACTTTTAAGTCTTACTACTTAAGAAATGCATTTTGTAAGGTTACAGATACCATAGATGGTGATTTCACTGATGATTCTATGGGAAAAGCAAACTGAAAACTACTGAAGGGATTCACCATTATAGATGTCATTAAGAACATTCATGATATATGGGAGGAAGTAAAAATATCAACATTAACAGGAATTTGAAATAAGTTGATTTCAACCCTCCTGGATGACTTTCAGGAGTTCAAGACTTCAGCGGAGAATGTAAATCCAGGTAGAGTGGATAGCAAGAGAACTAGAATTAAAAGTAGAGCCTGAATTATATGACTAAATTGCTGCAATCTCATGATCAAACTTCAATGGATAAAGAGTTGATTCCCACTGGTAAGCAAAATAAGTGGTTTATTGAGATTAACTCTTCTCCTTGTAAAGATATTGTGAACATTGTTGAAATGACAATAAAAATTTAGAATATTACATAAACTTAGTTGATAAAGCAGCAGCAGAATTTGAGAGGATATACTCCAATATTCAAAGAGTTATGTGGGTAAAACACTGTGAAACAGCATGTCATGCTGCAGAGCAATCTCTCATTAAAAGAAAAGTCAATTGTTGTGGCAAACATCATTATTGTCTCATTTTAAGAAATTGCCACAGCCACCCCAACTTTCAACAACTGCCACCCCGATCAGTCTGCAGCCATCAACGTTGAGGAAAGACCTTCTACCAACTAAAATCATGGTTGGCTGAAGGCTCAGATATTCATTTTTTTATCAATAAAATATTTTTAACCAAGGCATATACATTGTTTTTTTAGACATATGCTATTTCATATTGAATAGACTATACACTCTATTATAAATATAACTTTTATATACACTGGGAAACAAAAAAAACATGCATCTCATTCACTTTATTGCAACATGTGTTTTTTGTGATGGTCTGGAATCAAACCTGCAGTATCTTCAAGGTATGCCTGTAACACACAAAAATGCTCTGTGATGAAGAAAGCTGCAGGTGTCCTTTGATGAATGTGTGGTGTACCTGTGCTCTATGCTTGATGAGCATGCCCTAGGAAAAGTTGTTAGTATAAGAACTAATAAGGAGTTAGAAGTGACATGACTATGTACTGGTATTTGCATGTCAGTAGAATTATTTATGATTAGGATAATGGAAATGAATAACAAATTTTCCTTCAGTGTTGGTAGTTTTTTGTCTTGTATTATGTGAGTTTGGGACAAGATCTGATCAGGTATGCCTTATGCTGTGAGATCATTGCAAGGCAGTCAAAGACACATGTTTGCCTCATCAGATGAAGGACTTAATTGTTGTATAGTGGTTTTATTGCTCTGAAGAGAACATGAGGGTTGGAGGACAAAGAATTTTCAGTGGTCTATTGACCCTCTTTAAGGAACATCAGTCACTTAAGTTCCTAGAATTTGGTTGTGCCTTTTATTTTTTCTTTTCTGTTTTAGGTACAGAGTGGGGAAGAACATAAGGTTTCTTTGACTAAGTTTATTTCTTCTCTCAATTAACTGTGTCAGGCAAATAAAATACAAAGGATGAGGCACACAAAGAGCAGCTCACATAGACAGAAACAGACAAATGAACACAGAGAAAAAACTACATGTAGAGATACAGAGGGCCAAAGAGTAAACATACACTGAGATACAAAGAGATACAAACTCACAAACACATAAAGACAGGTAAAGACACAACCATAGTGAGAAATACACAGATATACTACACATTCAGAGAGAGACACAGAGACAATAGGCAAAGTGTCACACAGAGATACAAAGATATGCAGAGGGAAATGAAAGACAAAGACATAAAAAGACCAAAGGAGACTCACAGAGGCACATCCACATAGAGACATACACATAGGCACACAGAAAGACATATTAAGAGATAGAGATATGCACAGAAAAACACACAAAGGGCAGAGGCAACACAAGTATTGAATCACACATGAAGAGATACATCAGCAAGAGACACAAATACAGAATTAACTACATTTGTAGGAATTGCCTTTATCACAGGCACTGATATCTGAATTGGCATTGTTATGAACAGTCCATAACGCTGCACGTTCCAAGACTTCACTCATGCCTGCCTTATCAGAATCATTAGGGCTGAAACTAGAATTGTGTTGTTGTTAAAAACTGCATAGACATTCCTGTTATGTATGCTTAGCTGGAAATATCTCTTACGTTGCAAGGAAAATGGATGTGCTGCAGTCAACAATAGGCCAAGGCAGACACCCAGTCCTACATGACTCAGTGAGTTTGTGAGTTTGGAGTACAGGCACACTACTTCACTCATTATGTAACCATGCCATGTGAAGCACTTCAGGTATTCAACCATGTGAGCTCCTGCTTAGCTCAGAGCCACTATTGTCTGTAAAAGAACAATTACCCTGCTAACACTGTACATATGGTTTAGGCACACAGCTCATGCCCAGGCTCACTCGCACCCAGAGAGTAAAGCCATGCTGAAACTGTATACTACTACTCGAGACTGTTTTTCCAGCTACCCACCACTTACCCACCAACTCCCCTCAGACCTGTTAGAATCTGACATATATTAAGCCTTCAACATTCCTAAAGCAGTGCGCATGCCAACTTTTCCCTTACATCCGAAATGTTACACTGGAACATTGTGCTTTTTCAACAATTACATTTGTTACTTTTGCCAATTTTAGGACTTTTTCGCCAAATTAATTTGTAAGATTTAATTATTTTCTACTTACACTTTCAAATTTTATCTATTTTAGCTTTCTAATATTTTAGATTCCCTGGTTTTAACCTTGTCTACTATTATTATTTTTGTTCACATTCTTTTAAAATATTATTGCATTTTATTTATCTTAATTCTTGGGTTAGCTGTTTTTATTTTCAGGAATTATTAAATTATTAGAATGTATTTCATGACAGGCAACGGCAAAGTCAAATAAAACTGGCTTAACCAATAAGAACATTAAGAACTTTTGCATACACAAGTCCATAGGTCAGATGAGCTTTAGGGTTTACTTAATCCAATGACTCTGACTTTATTTTCCCTATGATTCTTGGGGAGGAGAGAGAGCAGATGACATCTCTAGGTACTAGCTTCATCTACAAGCTGGTAATCAGATGGCTATGGTTGTCATAGTGTATTAACCAATGGCCAGCAGGAGACAGCTCTCCTAAGATTTTCCCTTAAGTTTCTCAGAATCCTTTTTTCAAAATTCCCCCTACATTTCAATGATCCAAATCTAGTTTTGTGTCCTTTCCAGAACCAATCTCTATTGACAAAGAGTTCCCAATTCTGCTTAACATACACTAGGATTCCTAAACCAATCACTGACTGGGAGATGCGATTTTCCTACTTGACTTAAACTAATTAGATCTAGGACCAACATCCCAAATAATATGATTGCTACAAATCAGGAGGGTAGATATCAGAAGGAAAATTAGGATGTTAGCAGGGAAAAGAAAATGGTAAAACAGCTGCTGGTTATGCAACCAGTAATATCCGTCAACATCATCATCATTCATCGTCATCGTCACACTATCATTTTTACCTTCATTTTCTACAGGTCTTAACACAAAAATCACAGGTGTAAAATGCTTCACATTTAATTTTTTTAAATTAAAATGACAGTTATATTCTGGGTTTACTTTTTGTTTTAACTAAGAAATTAGGAGATATCGTAAACCGTTTTCTCCTCTGTGAAATATGCTCTGATTCTTAGCTTACAGGCAAAATTAATGATTCTTCTAGAATGCTTCATGTTTTTGGCATACTGCTTATTGATTGATATTAGAGTATAACAGACCATGATGCCTTAAAGGTAGAGCAATATAGCACTTGTGGAGTTTTCTTCAAAATCATCATTATCTGGTTTTAATATTTTAGATTCCCTGGTTTTAACCAGGGAATGGGGCACTCATTGTTGAATGGGGAACTCATTGTTGAAGCCCCTGTACCTATAATAATGCCTGAAATACATTAGGTACACAATTAACATTTGCCAAATTGATTTAAATATCAGGCAATTGGAATGCTTATGGAGCACATTCACTGAAATAAAATGTATTGCAAAGGATAATTCCAGATCATGATGATTTTGAAGAAAACTCCACAAATGCTATACTGCTCTGCCTTAAACTACTTGAGAAAAATTTACTCTCTAGATTTTAACAATTTACAATAAAAGCCTACCAAAAAATCATAAATTGAGGAATAGCTTTAAATTATGAGAATAATATACTGTGATAGGAATATGTTGCTATAGCCATTATACATCCTGAGCTAATAAACTATGATTTTAGATTCTCACATAATGTCTCAGATGCATTTTTAAAACTTTTTATTAAAACATCTCTCAAAATGTCAGTGAGACATAGAAGATGGCTCTAAGAATATGCTTATCAACTTATGAGCAGAAGTTCAAGAAATTATATTAAAAAAGTCACATTTATAATTATTTTATATATACATATATGTATATATTAGCATGCAGTATTTTAGCAAAGCAGAATAGTTAGAGAACACTAAGTTATATATAAGCAAAGACTGAGAATTATCTCCTACTTCTCACAATTATAGAATTAGAGTTTAAGACTTCATAAAATCACTCTTAAACCGATTTTATGCAGCAGAAAAACTTAAAGACAACCTCAAGTAGAATTATAAATAAAACATGACCCTCTTGGGATAGATGCTGTGGACTGGCCACTCCATTTCTATTCCAACTTTCTTCCATGGTAACTTTCTATATTCCAGAGAGGAAAACAATTTCCAGATTCCTTCACAGCTGGAGTTTTGGGTAACAATTCTCACCAATCAAGTAAAAGCACAGAAACTTTAGAAAGCAGAAGTGAATTAAAGATTATGTCTGGCCCATTTTTCAGTTTGAGCTGTAGGCAATTAAGGTTGTGAAGACACAGGTTTCCTGCATCAGCAGTCCAGTGTCCATTCCTCAGTTTCTCAGACAATTGTGGTGGTGATAGCAGCAGCAGCAGCAGCTATAGGTTCAGTGGTAATTCCTGATTTCCACTCCTATACCTTGTATATCAGCTCAAATACTACATTCTTAAGTTCAATGTTTCCAAAGTGACTTAAGAGATAATAGCTCCTTTGATGGGTCAATTCTTCCATGTTCAGGAAATAATTCCTGGAGGCCCAGGAGAATTTGTATCTTTAGATATCCTAACAATTTTGTATGAAATATCTTCCTGCTTTCTATTTACTACATAGATGCTGATAGAATGTGCCTATCAAAACAAGAAGTTTAGAGCAAAAAATTATGGGAAGCAGAAAAAAAAAGCATGTACGGAATTAGAAAACATTAAATAACAAAAATAAGATCAAATATAGGAGTTATGGTAATAAATAAAACATCTAAGTTATTTCCTCCTTTTTAAATGAAATACATTACTATAATGCATCCAGTTAATGTGTAAATGTTGATGATTAAAAGAGACTTATAGCTGTGGAACAAAAATGGCAAACATAAAATAATTAGAAAAATATATTTGATTAATTAAAAAGATAAAGATTGCTTTCTTTCTTGCAGTGGTTCATTGTTTGTATCACAGAAAATAAAATTCAATTTTAAAAAAATTAAATAGAAAAAATTATATCCTCAATGAAAATGAGTCATAAACATTTGTATTCCAAATAACACTGATTTTAAAATCATGTTTTATGAAAATTCAAATCTTTAAAACTCAGCAACAACTCAATACCATGCTGAAGTCAGACACCAAGAAACAAAGTTTCAAAATGAACAAAGTTTGTCTCTTCCCTAATATCCTTTCCTGCTTAATACACATGTCCCTAGTCATTGATTCAACTTTGTTAAATCAAAGTTATTCTAACATGATATAAAGTGAATTTCAAACATTGAAGAAAATATGTCATTTCACGAAATGGATGAAAGTACTTTGAAAATTCTGCTAAAATCTCACCAAAGACAATGTCTTAAGAGATTCTGCTAGAAAGAGACCAATTCCAACAGTCATATAATATGACAGATGCTACAAAAGAGGATGATTTGAAAACTGAAGGACTAAAGGAGGCCCTTGGGGAAATTGGCAAAACCCTTAAATATTATCTCTTTTTCTGATATTACTGCCAATGTCAATGCCCAGGGAAGGCTGTTACACTGTGCTATTGCCAAAAAAATTAAATCTATCTCAAAATCAATATGCTTTTATCCTTTCTTTTTTCACTTTTTATAATATAGTTCCCTCATGTGCAAAGAGCCTATGGTCTTTTGTAAGACAGCCCATGATGAACAGATTTCATTTTTTAAAAAATCAAATTGCTTTATTATAATCTGCAATTTTTTGTTTTTCTATGTAAATGTTAATCACAATATTGGTTCTCAATACCCTATGAAATTTTTGTTCTGATTTCAAGTGGTTGCAATTTTAGTAGTCTTTTCCTAGTATCAGTCATTCCTAGGTAATTGTGACTTTTTATCTGGTAAAGCAAAATCTGTTAAATATACAAATAAAAAATGACAGAAACACAGATGTAACTGTATACCTAAACAGGTATATAAAGTACTATAATAACATAATTTGTAAATGTGAAAAATATATGTTATCAAAAACTTTGTTTTGTTTTGAGTTTTAGAAAATAAACTTTAGAAATCACATTATTGAAAAATAAATTGCAGTAAAAATGCTCGAGGAAAATTTTGACCTTAATTCTCTAAGTTTAATTAAGACTTCATATACTTTAAATAACAGATATTTTTAAGAAAAATTTAGTTTATTATTGAATCTTTTATATCTACTGATATAATTTTTAAAACCATATTGATATTCACATTGTTTAATAACTCATTTAGTTGTCTGAACATTTTAAAGCATCTGAAAAAGCAAAATCAAAGATTTTTCAATGTAGACAATATGATTTTAAATATTAGATTGAATAATATTATTTTCTTAAAATAAGAGAAGCTAAATAAATGACATGTTCTGTATGATCAAGACAAGAAATAACATTATTTTGAAACTTATCTCTTTCATTTTTAACTAACTAAATAGTACTATTTGGCTTCGAAGCTCCTTATAATTGCTAAAATTTAAAAAATTATTATATTTTTCCATGAGTTTGTTATACATCTATCTTTATTATATTTATAAGAAGCAGAAATGATATCTTCAAGTTTCCACAACATAACTTCAATACATTTCAAACACCAGAAAAAGCAGACACTTCATTCTATAACTTCAGTGCTATAAGTAAAGGTAAATAACACAATTTACAAACTAAATTGAGAGAAAACTGCTGTCAACACAATGCAGATTAGGAAGCTCCAAGTTATGGTTCTTTCAGGAAAACATAAAAACAGTATGGTACTGACACAAAGACAGAAAAAAGAAACAACAGAATAAAGTGGAGTTCAGAAAGAAACCCTTGCATATATTGTAAAATGATTTTTGACAAGGATTCTTTACTTTTTTTTTTTAAAGTAAAGACGGGGTTGTAGCATGTTGGTCAGGCTGGTCTTGAACTCCTGACCTCAGGTGATCTGCCCTCCTTGGCCTCCAAAGTGCTTGGATTACAGGAGTGAGCCACCATGCCTGGCCAACAAGGATTCTAAGACCATTCAATGGGGAAAACAGAGTCTTTTCAACAAATGCTATTGGGGAAACTGGGTATCTGCATGCAAACATACTGTTGAATCCTTATACTATTAAAAAAAAACTCAAAATGGATCAAATTAACTCAAAATGAATCAAAGGTCTAAACACTAATAACTAAAACTGTAAAACTCTTAGAAGAAGACAGAAGAGAAAAACAACTCAGTGGATTTAGCAAATGATTTCTTGGATCTGAAACCAAAATCACAGTCAACAAAAGAAAAATAGGTAAGTTGGATTTCAACAAATGTAAAACTTTGTGCATCAAAAACATT
Organism: Cheracebus regulus; assembly: GCA_963574635.1. Lineage (NCBI taxonomy): Eukaryota > Metazoa > Chordata > Mammalia > Primates > Pitheciidae > Cheracebus > Cheracebus regulus. Next base: position 8,652 of record CAUYQU010088954.1, on the reverse strand, counting down.
ATTGACAGAATAAAGAGGCAACCCACAGAATAAGAGAAAATATTGGCAAATCATATGCCAATAAGAAATTTATATGTGGAATATATAAAGAACTTCAACAACTAGACAGCAATAAAAAACAAACACTTGATTAAAAACAGGAAAAACGACTTCGATAGCCATTTTTTCAAAAAATATATCCAAATTTTTATCTCCAGACAATATATGCAAATGGCCAAAAAGCACAAAAAACAATGTTTAGCACGACTAACTTTTAGAGAAATTTAAATAAAAACCACAACGAAATACCACTTTACATCCATTAGGATGTCTATAAAAACATAAACACACACGCACACACACACAGAAAATAACAATTGTTGATGAGGATATAAAGAAATTGGAATCTTTATAGATTTACAGTAAGAATATAAAATATTACAGCCACCATAGAGGATGTTATGGAAATTCTTCAAAAAAAAATAAACATAGAATTATCATATGATCCAGCAAACCATTTCTGGTTACATATTTGAAAGAATTGAAAGAAGGGTCTTGAATAGATTATTATATATCTCTGATCATGGCAACATTACTCACAATAGCCAAAAGAAACAAGCAATCCAAGTGTCCATCAACAGATAAATGGATAAACAAGAAGTGGTATAAACACAAAATGGAATATTATTCTACCTTTAAGAAGAAAAAGATTCTGACACATGCTACAACATAAATGAACTTTAAAGGCATTATGCTAAATGAAGTAAATCAGTCATGCAAAGACAAATACATGATTTCACTTATATGAGGTACCAAGAATATTTAAATTTAAGGAATCAGAAAGTACAGTGGTGTACTTGACAGAGAGTTTGGAGTGAAGATAATGGGGAGTTAAGGTTTAATAGGTACAGAGTTTCAGATGAGAAAAATAAAAGTATTCTGGAGATGGATGATAATCATGGTTGCACAATACTGTGAATGTACTTAATACCATAAAACTGTATCCTTAAAATAGTTTAAAAGGTAAACTTTATGCTATACATATTTTACCAAAACAAAACATTATTTAGAAATCTACAAAGGATGCCAGGCAAGGTGGCTTATACCTGTGATTCTAGGTCTTAGGGACGCAGAGGTTGAAGGATAGCTTGAGCCCAGGAGTTTGAGACAAGCCATGGCAATATAGCAAGACTCCATTCTCCACAAAAAGGAAAAAAAACAGAGAAATGTAAAAAGGAAAACAGGTAAAGTTCTTAACTCTTAAATAAGAAATTAAAGAATTAAAAAATGTAGTCAGAAAATGAAGGCAATGGGGAAAAAAAAAATCTGTGGGATGCAGCCAAAATGAAAATTTTAGCGTTCTAAATGCCTTTGAATTAAACAAAGAAATAATAAAATTATAGTAACTACATATTTACCTTAAAATTATAAAATGTATATGTAACTCTTAACCAAACAGAATAAAGAATAAAATTACAAACCACATTAATAATAACAGAATATTTGTAGAATTAATGAACAGATCCAAGACATTTCTCTGAAAAGGCCAATAAGATAAATCTTTGGCAAAGCAATTAAAATAATTTAAAAAGTAGAGAAAGTGATATTACATATTTCCTCATGAATGAAACCTGAGAATATATATCAATGTGGACAAAAAATGTTGAATGTTTCACAAAATGTTTCACAATATTATAAACAACATTATGTTGTATATAATACATATAAAATTTTACAATATTATATACCACTCTGAAATAGGACATATAAAAATATTTGTCAATAAGCATCATTGAATATACAGCATTTTTAAGGAATACTCTTTTTTAAACCCTGAAAAATGCTGAGTTTTTTCACCCTTTTTTCCCACTATTTTATATCTACTATTATAAATTGCTCCATGAATATCAAATATTCTGTTTCTCTATGTCAAATAGGATCTGACTCTAAGCCCTCTAATCATTTTGAAAAGTAGGAAGAGTGGGGTGGAAAGTAATATTTTTTTTCTGACTGAGTTTTAACCAACATGACCTTAACTTCCCACTCCAGCTTGGCAGAACTTGAGTCAGGTTTCTTCCTGACTATGGCTCCCCAAACTCCTTTTCTTAGAGCATTTTATATAGAAAATATTACAAATACTTTATTTGCTCCTTTGAGACATAAGTTTTCTCACAGCTTCTTGCCAGTATTACAAAACAGAAACACGTATCTCAAAGACCTGAAAAGCATCCTCTTAAAATGTAATCACTAAGATAAATAAGGACCCCTATCTTCCAGTCACTGTAACAGGGTAAGAACCTAAATTCCATAAGCACCAATTAGCAAATGCAGATGGCCTAATCACATGAGATAAACTTCCTTCCTGACATTCTCCCCTATTGGAATAGTCTTGAATAAAGTCTTTATTTAATTCTGTCCTCCAAATTTTTCTTTGATGGTCTACAGCAGGAAACAAGTTCCATGACACAACATAATAAAAACTAGAAAACACTACTTAACATTGTAACTTACCATGATATAACTTGCTTTTTGTTTCATTTAACTTTTTTAAAAGAGAATTTGAGACAATGTATGTAAATAATTTTATTAAAAATAAATATTGGGATTGTTGATTTTCAGATATAGATATGTTCTTCTAGATTCTTGGTTTAAAAGCACAGATTATTTAAAGCTAAGGAAAAAATAAGAGAAAAGAATGAAGAAAAAAGAATTAAAACCCCAATATCTGATTACAGAAAACTTATCTGGCATCTGTAAGTCAAGAGTATTTAGAAGTAGAAGAAAGTATCATTGAATGTGGGAGACTTGAGCAAGAATGTTTATACATAAAATGTAAATACTATTTTAAGAAGAATTTTATTAGTGTAGGAATCATTCATTCTTATAATACCAAACTGGATAAAACATTTTATAGCAACATATAGCTGCCTATTTCTCCTGTATTAAGTAGTGATATAACAAAACAGCAAAAAAAGAATTCTCAGTCTCTTTCATTAAAATGAAAATTGCATTGACTCTAAATCAGAAAGGTTTTGCATAAATTTACAAATCAGATATTTGGTCATGTAAGGAAGAGTCTAAATATTTTAATATGCATTGTCTCCACCAACTCCAGGGCTCTGCCTGTTTATATTAAACATTATTTTTAACATGAAAATTGATTGAAAAATGTAACCCAAACTAGTGAACATATTAGCATATTGTAAAATAAATCCCTAGTTTGAACACAGTTCTGTAGTCTACATCTAGATAAAATACGGCACCTAAATGTCAAAAATATTTTTGAAATGTAAAGACATGAGAACAAAATGGCAGAGTAGAAGGGAGTTGGCTTCACTCCTCCATCTACAGAAAACCAAAAACAAATATATAGTACTGAGATTATCACCAGCAATATTCCAGAACTCAAATATGAAAACGAGTTCTTGGAACCACAGAAAGGTTAAAAATAAAAACATTCATGCAGACTGTAAGAGAATCAACCTTTTGATCCAGAACACCCTTTTCCCAATCTGCTAGGCCCCAAGAGTGCAGAAAAATTTCCCCTACTTATAGTTACCATAAAAAAAAATTGAGATAGAGATGGACAACCAGCTTACCATCTTGTTGAATTTGCTGGCAAAAGGCCTGTCCCTGCCTCAACTGACAGAAAGCCTTGCAAGTGCCTAAAGGGATAAAAATTCCTGATGACAACCCGAGATAAAGGGGAGGAGAAACTACCAGCTCCAAACTGGAAAAGGCTGCTCTATATCTCAGCCAACGAGACCACCAAATCAGAGTGGTTGTTCAGTAGCACCATGCTATAGGCGCTATGCTCCACAAGTCCGCTGAACACAAACCCCTCATCAGCCATTTCATACTGCTAGGATATTCCTTTGGGAGACTCCCCAATTAAGGTTGAACGGCACTTCGGAAATTTGCTGGAGTAGAGGCAAACCTGAACTTAAAGTGCCATCTAGTGCTAAAAAGGAGGCAGTGACTTAGCAAAAAATAATTGTGAGGCTTCAGTGGTATGTTGCAAAGAAATCTCTAAGCAAACATAACTAATAAAAAGAAAAGCAAGATATAGAACACTAGAATAAATAACTTATCCCTACATGTCAAGGCATAGACTTATGTCCACAATAAACAACAGCAAACAGAGAACTGTGATCTCTCAGAGTAGACAAATCAAGAAACCAGTGAGAGATTATAATGAGATAGTGACAGGCAAGCTCTCTAGTAAAGAATCCAAAGTAGAAACTGAAAGAAAACTCTGTGATCTCTAAAATAACACAGAAAAGCAACTTAGAAATCTATCAGGGAAATCTGACAAAGAGATTTAAATAAAATATTCAAAAAATCCTGGAAATAAGAAATATATTTACTATACTGAACATTTTCTTAGAAGATCTCAAAAACAGACTGAATCAAGCAAAGAATCAGTCAACTCAATGACTAGCTATTGCAAAATACACAGTCAGAGAAGGAAAAAATGAAAAGAAATGAGGAATGCCTACAATATAAAGACAGTTACCTTAAAAGAGCAAATCTAAGAATTATTTGTTGTTCAAGTGGAATTGAAGCAAGAGCAAAGGGGAGAAAGCTTGTTTAAAGAAAAACAGAAAACTTCTTGAAACTTAAGAAAGTTATAAACCTACAGGAAGGCCATAGGTCACCAAATAGATTAAACCCAAATAAGGCTAATCTAAGGCATATAATAAACTCTCAAAAATCAAGAACAAAGAGAGAATCTTAAAAACAGCAAGAGGAAAGAAGTAAATAACATATAAAGGACATCCAATTCATCTGATAACAGACCTCTCAGCAACAACCATAAAGGCCAGAGGGGAGTGGGATGAAGTGTTCAAAGTGTTGGAAGCAAAACGAGATGCTGCCAACTGAGAATTCTGGACCCTACAAAATTACCCTTCAAAGATCAAAGAGAAAGTCTTTCAGACAAACAAAAGCTGAGAGAATTTATCACCCCCAGACTCATCTTACAAGAAATGCTAAAGAGAATTCTTCAGTTCCAAAGACAAAAACACTAATCTGCAAAAAGATTTGAAGGTATTAAACCCACTAGTAAAAGTAAGTATGCAAAGAAATTCAAAATAGGCTGAAACTGTAATTATGATATACAATCCACTCATACAGCTAGTATAAGGACTAAAAGATAAATAGATTTTATAAAACGACTACATCAACCTGTAAGAGATAGAAAGTTTATAAAAAATAAGAAAGCAAAAAGTCAAAATATAGGTGAGATGAAATCAAAGTATAAAGTCTTTTAGCTTTTCTTTGTTTCATTCTACTGTTTTTACTGTGATAAGAGATAAGTTTTTGATATAATTTGACTGTGTCCTCACCCAAATCTCATCTTGAATTGTAGCTCCCATAATCCCCATGTGTCATGGGAGGGACACACTGGGAGGTAATTGATTCATGAGAGTGGGTTCTTCCTGTGCTGTTCTCATGATAGTGAATAAGACTCATGTGATCTCATGGTTTCATGAAAGGCATTTCCCCTGTACACACTCTCTTACCCATCTCCATGTAAGATGAGATTTTGCTCCTCCTTTACCTTCCACCATAATTGTGATGCTTCCCTAGCCATGTGCAACTATGAGTCCACTAAATCGCTTTTTCTTTATAAATTACCCAGTCTTGGTATGTCTTTATTAGCAGCATGAGAATATACTAATACAGTACATTGGTACTGAGTAGTGCAGTTCTGCTATTAAGATATGCAAATATATGAAAGCAGATTTGGAACTGGGTAACAGGCAGAGGTTAAAAGAGTTTGGAGGGCTCAGAAGTAGAAACTTAGAGAGCTTGGAAGAGAGGATGATGAGGGAAACTTTAGAGCTTTCTAGAGACTTCTTGAATGGCTTTGACCAAAATGCTCATAGTGATACAGGCAATAAAGTCCAGGCTGAGGTGATCTCAGATGCATGAGGAACTTGTTGGGAACTGGAGTAAAGGTCTCTTACTATGCAAAGAGATTAGTGGCATTTAGCCCCTGCCCTAGAGATCTGTGGAACTTTGAACCTGAGAGAGATGATTTAGGGTATCTGGCAAAAGAGATTTCTCAGTGCCAAAGTGTTCAAGAGGAAGCAGAGCATAAAAGTTTGGAAAAGTTGCATTCTGATGATGCAATAGAAAAGAAAACTCCATCTTCTAGGGAGAAATTCAAGCCAGCTGCAGAAATTTGCATAAGTAACGAGGAACCAAATGTTAATCATCAAGACAGTGGGGAAAATGTCTCTCCAGGGCATGTCAGAGACCTTCATGGCAACCCCACACATTACAGGTCTGGAGACCTAGAAGGGATGAATGGTATCCTGGGCTCAGTTCAGAGCCCTCTGCTGTGCGCAGCCTTGACACTTCATGAGCTGTATCCCAGCCACTTCAGCTGTGGCTAAAAGAGGCCAACCTGCAGCTCAGCCCATTGCTTCAGAGGGTACAAGCCCCAAGTCTTGGTGCCTTACACATTGTATTGGGCCTGTGGGTACACAGAAGTCCAAAACTGAGGTTTGGGAACCTCCACTTTGATTTTAGAGGATGTATGGAAATGTCTGGATGTCCATGCAGAGGGGTGCTGCAAGGGCAAAGCCCTCATGAAATACCTCTGCTAGGGCAGTGCAGAAGGAAACTGGTGTGGGAGCCCACACATAGAGTCCCCACTAGGGCACTGCCTAGTGGAGCTGTGAGAAGAGGACTACCATCCTCCAGACCCCAGAATGGTAGATCCACTGACAGCTTGCACTATGTACCTGAAAGAGCCACAGACAATAAATGCTAGCCTTTGAAAACAGCCAGGAAGGGTGCTGTACCCTGCAAAGCCACAGGGGAAGTGCTACCCAAGACCATGGGAGCCTATCTCTGCATCAGTGTGATCTGGATGTGAAACATCGAGTCAAAGGAGATCATTTTGGAGCTTTAAGGTTTAATGACTTCCCTGCTGGGTCTCAGATTTGCATGGGGCCTATGGGCCCTTTGTTTTTGCCAATTTCTCCCATTTGGAATGGGTGTATTTACCCAATGCTTGTACCCCCATTGTATCTAGGAAGTAACTAACTTGCTTTTGATTTTACAGGCTTATAGGTGGAAGGGACTAGCCTTGTGTTAGATCAGACTTTGGATTTGGACTTTTGAATTAATGCTGGAATGAGTTAAGAATTTGGGGGACTGTTAGAAGGACATGATTGTGTTTCAAATTGTGAGGATGTAAGATTTGGGAGGGGCCAGGGGTGGAATAATAAAGAAGTTAGGCTTTGTGTCCCCACCCAATTCTCATCTTGAATTGTAGCTCCCAGAATCCCCATGTGTTATGGAAGGGACCCAGTGTGAGGTAACTGAATCACTGGGGCAGGTTTTCCCCATGCTGCTCTCATGATAGTGAATAAGTCTCATGAATAAAGTCTCAGGTCCTTTTATAAAGGACAGTATACCTATACACGCTCTCTTGCCTGCTGCCATTTAAGACATGCCTTTGCTCCTCCTTTGTCTTCCACCATAAGGGTGAGGCCTCACCAACTATGTGGAACTGAGTCCATTAAAACTCTTTTTCTTTATATATTACCCTGTCTTAGTTATGTCTTTATTAGCAGCATGAGAATGGACTAATACAGTTGTCACCAGTTTAAAATAATTTGTTATATCTATAGCATAGTTTTATAAGCCTCATGATAACCATAAAACAAGAACTTATAATAAATACACTTAAAAGAGCAATGAATTAAAACATACTTCCAGAGAAAACCACTTAATCACAAAGGTACAAATGAAGAAAGAGGAGTTGCTAAACAACCAGAAAGCAAGTAACAAACGACAGTAGTAATTCTGTACTTATCAATAATAATATCGAATGTAAATGAACTCAGTTCTCCAAGTAAAACACATAGAATGGCTAAATGAATAAAGAAACAAGACCAGACTGCATGCTGCCTCACCTATAAAGACACAGAGACTGAAAGTGAAAGAGTGGAGACAGCTATTTAATGCAACCTAAAACCAGAAGAGAACAGGAGTAGCTATATTTATATCAGTTAAACAGAGTACAAACTTAAGATTGTAAAAATACATAAAGTCACTATACAATGATAAAGGGCTCAATTCAGCAAGAGGGTATAGCAATAATAAATATCTCTGCACTCAACTCCAGAGCTCTCAAATATATAAAGCAGATATTAACAAATCTAAAGGGAGTGATAGACTGCAATACAGTTATTAGAGACTTCAAAGCCCTACTCTCCCTGATGGACAGATATCCAGACAGAAATCTCTAAGAAACATCAAGTACATGTTAGACAAAATTAAGCCTGACATTTACAGAGCATTTTATCCAACTGTGGCAGAATACACAGTTTTCTTATCATCACATGAACATTCTTCAAAATAAAATTATTTAAAGCCACAAAATGAATTTTGACACTTGTGTTGAATACAGTAAGTTCCAAATTTCTCTTCAAAGAATCAGCATTTCAGTATATTCAGTTTCTGTGTTCTTTGTTCTCCATTTTAAAGTTTAACCTCCTCATTCTCTTCGTCTCCTTGCCCCTAGTTTCAGTAAACAACTTTCCTGCCAGCTCTAATCAGTAGTTCACATGTGTTCCCCTGGTGACTTGCTCTGACCTAAGTCACCCCTGGTCACCTGCTCCATCCTGAGTCACCCCTGGTCACCTGCTGTGA
>CAUYQU010088953.1:0-10896 GCA_963574635.1 Cheracebus regulus | reverse complement strand
ACCTCTAATATCCTTTCTTCTGCTTGATCAATTCGACTGTTAAGACTTGTGCACACTTCACGGATTTCTCGTATTGTGTTTTTCAGCTCCATTAATTCATTTATGTTCCTCTCTAAATTGTCCATTTTCGTTAGCATTTCGTGAAACCTTTTTTCAAAGTTATTAATTTCTTTGCATTGGTTTAGAACGTATTCTTTTAGCTCACACAAGTTTCTTATTATCCACCTTCTGAAGCCTAATTCTGATGATTCTTCACACTTGTTTTCCATCAAGCCTTGTTCCATTACTGATGAGGAACTAGCGTCCTCTGTAGAAGGAGAGACTTTCTGATTTTGAGTGTTCTCAGTTTTTTTACGGTGGCTGCTTGGCATCTTTATGGTTTTATCCATCTGTCGTCTTTGTAATTACCAACTTTCTAATTAAGTCTCTGAGTGGACGTCCAGCTTGTTAATTCCTTGCTCCAGAATCTATGTAATTTTCACTGTGGCGACCCACGACACTAGCTAAAACAGCAGCGTTGAAATTCGTGGTGCTTTTCTACCCGGGGGTCTCCGGTCTGACTTCCCTTTTCAGTTCCTTTTTCAGTCAGCTGGATGGACTGCTCTGCCTTCACAGAGCTCCAAACATCATCCAAAAAGAGACTCAGTCCTGTTTACTCCGCACCAAGAGCCGCCGAGCCGAGGCACTGGCAAAAAAGCTGCGCCAGCCGAAAGGGTCGCGCTGGCGACCCATGGGGCTCCTCTGCTGGGAATGTCCTGGTCTGTGGGCAGCAAAAATTTATTGGTAAGTGTGGCGTCCACTGGCTCTCTGCACTTTTACTGGGAGCTGCAATCCTGAGCTGCTAGTGATTGGCCATCTTGGATCTCTCTCCTTTGTCTCTTTTAATCTTTGTTGGTTTAAAGTCTATTTTATCAGAGACTAGGATTGCAACCTCTGCTTTTTTTTCTTCTCCATTTGCTTGGTAAATCTTCCCCCATCCCTTTATTTTGAACCTGTGTGTGTTTTTGCATGTGAGATGGGTTTCCTGGATATAGCACACTGATGGTTTTTGAGTTTTTATCCAATTTGCCAGTCTGTGTCTTTTGACTGGGGCATTTAGCCCATTAACATTTAAGGTTAATATTGTTATGTGTGAATTTGATCCTGCTATTTTGATGATAGATGGTTGTTTTGTCCATTAGTTTTGCAGTTTCTTCATTGTATCGATGCTTTTTACCATTTGGTATGTTTTTGGAGTGGCTCGTACCGATTGTTCCTTTCCTTGTTTAGTGCTTCTTTCAGGAGCTCTTGTAAGGCAGTCCTGGTGGTGACAGAATCTCTCAGCAATTGCTTGTTCATAGAGGATTTTATTTCATCTTCGCTTATGAAGCTTAGTTTAGCTGGATATGAAATTCTAGGTTGAAAGTTCTTTTCTTTAGGAATGTTGAATATTGGCCACCACTCTCTTCTGGCTTATAGGGTTTCTGCTGAGAGATCTGCTGTGAGTCTGATGGGCTTCCCTTTGTGGGTGACCTGACCTTTCTCTCTGGCTGCCCTTAGCATTTTTTCCTTCCTTTCAACCCTGGTGAATCTGATGATTATGTGCCTTGGGGTTGCTCTTCTTAAGGAATATCTTTGTGGTGTTCTCTGTATTTTCTGAACTTGAATATTGGCCTGCCTTGCTAGGTTGAGGAAGTTCTCCTGGATAATATCCCAAAGAGTGTTTTCCAGTTTGCATTCATTCTTTCTGTCACATTCAGGTACACTTATCAAATGTAGATTAGGTCTTTTCACATAATCCCATATTTTGTGGAGGCTTTGTTCATTTCCTTTCACTTTTTGTTTCTCTAATCTTGCCTTCTCATTTTATTTCATTGAGTTGATCTTCAATCTCTGATATCCTTTCTTCTGCTTGGTTGATTTGGCTATTGAAACTTGTGTATGCTTTGTGAAGTTCTCAAAGCTCCATTAAGTCATTTATATTCTTCTCTAAGCTGTTTATTCCTGTTAGCATTTCATCAAACCTTTTTTCAAGGTTCTTAGTTTCTTTACATTGGGTTAGAATATGCTCTTTTAGCTCTGAGAAGTTTGTTATTGCCCACTTTCTGAAGCCTGTTGCTGTCAATTCATCAGACTCATTCTCTATCCAGCTTTGTTCCTTTGCTGGTGATGAGTTGTGATCCCTTGGAGGAGGAGAGGTGTTCTGGTTTTGGGTGTTTTCATCCTTTTTGCACTGGTTTCTTCCCATCTTCATGGATTTATCTACCTGTTGTCTCTGTAGTTGGTGACTTTCTGATGGGGTCTCTGAGTGGATGTCCTTTTTGTTGATGATGAAGTTATTTCTTTCTGTTTCTTAGTTTTCCTTCTAACAGTCAGGCCCCTCTGCTGTAGGACTGCTGGAGGTCCACTCCAGACCCTGTTTACCTGGGAATCACCTGTGGCAGCTGCAGAATAGTAAGGTTTGCTTCCAGTTTCTTCTTCTGTTATCTTTGTCCCAGAAGGATACCCGCCAGATGTCAGCCTGAGCTCTCCTTTACGAGGTGACTCTTTGGATATACGAGGGTCAAGAGCTGCTTGAGGAGACAGTCCGTCCCTTATAGGAGCTCACGTGCTGAGCTGTGAGCTCCGTTGTTCTGTTCAGAGCTGCTGGGCAGGCATGATTAGGTCTGCTGCAGCAGAACTCATAACAACCTTTTTTCCCAGGTGCTCTGTCCTGGGACATTGGGGCTTTATTTATAAGTTCCTGACATGCTGCTGCCTTTTTTCAGAGCTGCCCTGCCCACAAGGAGGTAGCCTAGTCACAGTCTGCCAGCAGAGGTGTTGCTGAGCTGCCGTGGGGTCTGCCCAGCTGCTGTGTGAATTTCCTTGCAGTTCTGTTTATAGAGGTATAGTTATAACTGCCTCGGTAATGGCAGACTGCCTCAGTAATGGCAAACGCCCTTCCTTCAACAGAGCTGGACCATCCTGGGTCCAGCTGCACTTGCTACAAAAGTCTCAATCCAGAGCATTTCAGATTGCTGGTCTTTGTGGGGATGGGACCCACTGAGCCAGATCACCTGGTTCCCTGTTTCAGCCCCCTTTTTTTCAGTTGAATGTGCAACTGTGTCTCCCAGGCATTCCAGCACCAGTTGAAATGGCCACCCATATTTGTGTGAGTTTTTGTGTGGAGACCCACTGTGCTGGCTGAAACAGCCATGCTGGAAACTCATGGTGCTTTTCAGCCTGGGAATCTCCTGGTCTGTGGGCAGTAATAACTAGTTTGGAAATGTGGTGTTCACTCACCCTCTGTGTTGTTCTCACTGGGAACTGTACTCCAGAGCTGTTTCTATTTGGCCACCTTGGATCCGCTGGCAAAAAACTCCTATTTTCATGTCTCCCTCACCCCACTCACCTCTTGCAACAATGGCATATGAGTATTTTCTGGGTTTCTTCACTCAGACTGCCCTGGAAATGAGCTCTTGAGGAAGGAGGCTTTGTATAATGTCAATTTTGATGTTGTGGGTGGCAGCAGTGTTGTTCGGCTTTTGAGTGGTTCTCAACTTGGTTTCTGGTGGAGAAGTGGCATGGGTGATTTTGATAATTGCAGACTTGATAGCATCCACTTCCTGGCAGCAGAACAAACAGTAGCACCTGGTACTGTGTGGGCTGAAGCCATGATAAGGGTCTCCTTGTTAGATCCCCTATGCAGTGATGTTCGGCCTTGTTCCCAGAAACAGCCTTAAACCTGGTGTTCCAGCCCACACAACACTTCTCTTAGCTTCCTGGGATCCTTTTAATAAATTCCTTTTCTGCCTAATTGACTAGAGTAGTCTTTTCTTGCTTACATCTAAGAAATCTGACCTAAATACTTTTTATAAAAAAATAATGATTAACAACACTAAATATAGACAGTGAGAAAAGGAATGTTCCTCTGTCTTTTCTTCATTTGTAATAACTTTGATCTGCTCTCTCTCAGCCTGTCCTTGACATTTCTTTTCTCCTCATTATTCTGCTAAAAAAACAAACAAACAAACAAACAAACCCTAAGTTCTGAATTCCCCATTTTGCTTGTTTCTTGTATACCAGAATGGTAATTGGAGATGTTAAGGTGAAATTTACACCTCTACCCATCAGCTTTTCTCAATTCCCATTATACTTACTTTATTCTGGCGGCAAACGTGGCTTAGTGAATGGACTGCTCTCAAGGTAAAAGAAAAGAGTCAAATTCAGGATATGTTAGTCTTCAAAACATGATTTTTTTTTTTGAGACAGAGTCTCACACTGTCACCTGGGCTGGAGTACAGAAGCGTGATCTCAGCTTACTGCAACCTCCACCTTCCAGGTTCAAGCGATTCTCCTGTCTCAGCCTCCCAAGTAGCTGGGATTACAGGTGCCCACCACCACGCCCAGCTAATTTTTTTTTTTTTTGTATTTTTAGTAGAGATGGGGTTTCACTATGTTCACCAGGCTGGTCTTGAACTCCTGACCTCGTGATCCACCCACCTCAGCCTCCCAAATTGCTGGGATTACAGGCACAAGCCACTACACCTGGCCCAAAACATGATTTTTTATTGCAAGAGCCAGATGTTTGAGGATACCAAGAAATTTGTGTGGCTAATTTCTTTTCTCTCCTTTGGTTTTTGAGACAGGTTCTCTGCTGCCCAGGCTGGAGTGCAGTGGCACAATCATGGCTCACTGCAGCTGTGACCTGCCACATTCAAGGGATCCTCTTGCCTCAGCCTCTCAAGTAGCTAGGACTACAGGTGCATGCTGCCACACCCAGCTAGTTTCTTGGATTTTTTGTAGAGATAGGATTTCACCATTTTGCTCAGGTTGGTCTTGGACTCTTGAGTTCAAGTAATCCACTTGCCTCGGCCTCCCAAAGTGCTGGGATTATAGGCATGAGACACCACGTCTGGCCTGGTTAACTAATTTCATAATTGGTTTTTGGAAGCCCAAAATCTTATTTTTGATTATCACAAGCAAAACTCCGAGATCTCACAGACTAATTTATGCCCAAATCATAGAGCTGAGAAGCATGAAGATGTGACAAGAAAGGGTTTGGGCTTTTCTCTTACTCCTAAAGGAGAGGCAGTTAAGGGGGAAGGTGGATCTAAGGTGATGCGGGAGACTAGGAGAGAGCTTTGCGGGTCTGGTCACCCAGGAGCAGAGGGGCACAGCAGAAGCAGTCAACAAGGCAATAAAGGAACAATTAACATCAGCAATAGGTGTCAGCAAAGGATACAAATGACAGACCCTTGCCTGCCCTTAATATCATGATCCTCGTTGTGAGTCACTTAGCCTACTGCCTGCATTACGGGAGCTATGTGAGAATGTTGTCACTTGATGTTATTATCACCATTGTTATGAATAGGCGGGAGCATGCCTTGGCCACCGCTGGAATAAAGCGCTTGCCAGTTACTGTAGGCTACTGGAATAAGCAACTATTGACACGTTAGAGAGCATCAGTGCACAGGAGGGCCCCATACACACTCAGACCTGGGAGGCTCAGAGCTCAGAAATAAGTAGAATATAGGATTCTGAGAAGCCTGGAGCCCTATATCCCACTGGTGCCTCCACCAGGGTCCAATGTTGAAGGAGCTGAAGTTAGCCTGGTGAGATTCAGCAAAAGGGGAAAGGAGGACGGTGGTCCTAGGAAGCTTGAAATGCAGAGAGAAAACTTGGATATTCAGGCATCGCTGAACCCCCAGAAGCAGAACTGGTAAAGTTCGATGTTCCCTGGACAAGGCTACTAACCAGGGTCTTAATTGTTCCTTCTCTTTTGCTCTTCTTTAGCCCACAAGTGATCTCAGATGCTTTCCATGGCTCCTCCGTCTTCCACTAATCCTCCTTTGGAGCCAGGACAACTCCAAGTACAGGATTCTTTGATTGGCTCAATGAGTCTCATTTTTTTTTTTTTTTGGCTTTCATCTTTTGATTCTACTTATTAATCTGTAGGAATCAAACTGCTTTTTATTATTAACATATACATGTTTATAAATTAAAATGTGAGGATTTGCACTCCTTCCCATAACAGATTGTAAGCTCTGATGCGACAGGGAACTCACCTTCTACAGGAGGTGTTATATTTAAACTATGCAAATGGGAGAATTTTAAAATGCGAACTGACATCTATGCTTCTCAATTCTGACTGGGGGAATGGTTGAGTCTCTGTCCTCAGCGTCATAGGTGAAAATATCAAACAGCACTAGATGTTCCAAACTTGTTTGTTTTTCTTTCCCAAGAGGAGTGCCTTGCACTCCCCTAAGCAGTTTCAACTGGTGGCTCACCAAACCATAACCTTATTCAATAAATTTGCCTGGTAAATGACGTTGCAGAGGCTGAACTTCATAACCTTTAGAACAAACCAGGATTTCCGGCTTCACTGGTTGGCTCAAAGTATCTGGAGTGCTTGTTCATGTTTTCTTGACTTTATTCTACATTTAATTTTATTTAAAACTTTGTGTTGACTGGCAAATTAATGAGGTTTAATGAGATAATATATGTAAAATGTCTCATACTTTACACAGCTTTGACACCAAGCAAGCTCTCTCAATATGAGCTCTTCTTATGACCTGATCTTTGGAGAAGTTCTCTTATTTTACATTCTCTGATATAATTATATACCACATTATGTGAGAAATTAATATTGAAGTTGTTGAACATGCATGCCATGCTTAACATTTTTAAGGTATCTTCCCTCTCTTATTTTCCCTGCAGTTTCTTCTTTCTAAAATGGTCTGGAATATTCACACGGTAAGAACTACATAAAAAGAAACTACATTCTCTGTGCATTTCATGGCCTCTTTACCCAGAAAGGGCTGGCCTAGTTTCTAATTTCCTCAGGGACATTTTGCACAGCCTGCATTCCGCTTGACTGTTAGCAGCCGTGGCATGTGATTTTTTTTTTCTCAGCCAAATCTAGACATCCATACAACCCTAAAACTTGGTGAGAAAGCTGAAGTGCCTCTTGGGAAATGCATCTGTAAGAAATGTACCATTCATTTGAGCAGACTGACTATGCTGAGACAGATCTCTGAGGATACTATGATGGGATTCATGTCTGGAAAATGCGTAGGAGAGTTTCCTGTCTTAAACTTGCTTATCCTTAAGACAAGAAGGTAGTGTTACCTTTTGCTACCAGGGAGCTTTAAATGAGGATGAGCAATGACAATGTCAGTCCGGTTCAGTGCTTCTCAAATTTTCATCTGTATCAAAGTCACCTGGGAAGTTTGAGAAATGACAGAATCAGGGCCTCTTCCTTCTTTCTTCTTCCCTCCTCCCCGCACAGGAATATGGCCTTTTAAACTACTGCACCAACTCATTGGCAGGTGGTCCACAGACCAAAATCTAAGAAACACTCGTAGGGTTCCTTCACAATCTTTCATTTAATGAGCATTTACTGAGTGCAAAGAATTGAACTGGCCGTTATGAACAAAAACTAATGCATACAGTGCATTAGAAAGAGAATACAAAACACTGATGGCATAACATCATCTGGCATTAGCACAGGGCTTCACAGTTTTCAAAGCATATTCACATCCATTGCCTCCTCTTTGCAGCAACTATGTGAGAGGGACAAGGAGGAGATTGGCATTTCCAACCCACAAAAAATGAAAACTTGAGTGATTTTCCCAAGTTGCTGTGGCTACTGGATGACAGACATGGATCTTATCCAGGATTTTTGACTGCTGGGGCTGGAGGTCAACTTATCAAATTCTAATGAGAGGTACATTATGCCCCTGTAAGACACAGGCACAAAGCTATACTTACATGTTCACTGCTGTGTTTATCACAGGGAAAAAGTGGAAACACTCTAAATGTTCATCAACAGTGGCCTGGTTAAAAACAAAGCAAACTATCATTCATCCATACAAGGCAACATTCTGCAGTCATTCAGAAGGATAAGGCAAATCTTTATTAACATAGAAAAATATTCAAGATGCATTGTAAACCCCAAAAAAAGTCACTAAAATCTATGTAGAATGGTCCATTTATGAGAAAAAGTTTATGCATAAAATTTAAAACTCTGAAAGTTCATTTCCTTCTACACGTCTAGAGGGAAAGAGGGACAGAGACAGAGAGGGAAAGAGATGCGGTTTACTGCTATTTCACCTGGTGCCCTGGGGAACAGGTGCTGTTGGGCCAGCAGTGATCAACAGAACCTTCACTGGACCCTAAATAGAACAGAGCACTCAGGAGCTAATTTCTCTAGTTAAGTTGTATGTGAATTTGGGAAGTATCTGGCACAGAAAAAAAAAAACTGCAGTGAAAGCGATGGCTATTGGTTGGGGGCTTCTCTACCAAGCATTTCAGCTCCATTCTTAACTATAATTATAATACTTACCATTCCATTTTATGCTACATAACACTGTAGCATTAATATACCCAACAGTAATATATCCAACAGTATCTAACAGTAATACAACGAAGGTATTAGCTTATAAACCAAGTATTATTGTTAAAACTTATTTTTTTAAAAAAATTGTTATACACCTGCAAAGGGAATTGTATTTAACAAAAATATTTCATCTTGAAAAAGGTGAATCTTTGAGTTTTGAAGGGCAGGAATTGGCTGGAATACAAAAAAAGTAAAAGCATGTATTTCTCTGGAAAATAATTTTTTTAAATGCAGGCTGGGTGTGGTGGCTTACACCTCTTTTGGGAGGCTTAGGTGAGAGAAGTGCTTGATCCCAGGAGTTCAAGACCAGCCTGGGCAACACATAAAAATTTAAAATATTAGCCAGGCATGGTGATGCAAGACTGTAATCTCAGCTACTTGGGGAGGCTGAGATGGCAAAATGGCTTCAGCTCCGGAGGTTGAGGCTGCAGTGAGCTGAAATCGTACCACTGGCCTCCAGCCTGGACAACAGGGCAAGACCTTGTCTCAGAAGCAAAACAAAACAACAACAAAAAAAAACCTTTTAAAGCTCATAACTACAAAACACCATAATGATGATATTTTGTTAATATTCCTTGAATTTTTTCATAATTGAGTAATATATAGCTTCAATATAATTGAACTTTCACCTAGTCATTGTGTGCCTCTCCTGGGCAGGCCCTGGAACACAAAGATGACAGGACTAGGTCCCTGCTCCAGAGAAGCTGACAGTCTTACTCTTTATTTTTCAAACTACAATAAATTCTGTTCAAAATAAACAAGCAAAGATGCATTTCTCAAATAATGGGAACTCACTTGCAAAAGGCTCTTCGATGAAGAGACTGGTGTCTTTAGTGGCAGACTTATTTTTTTTAAAATTTAATGCATTTTGTGCTTGTAATATCCCAGGAAAATTTTTTGGGGGAAACAGACAATTATTTAAAATTTCACTCTGTTAATGAAGAAAAAAAATCTAAAGAAAATACATTTAATTCCCATAAGCGTGGTTTGTAATATTTCTAGGTCATCCGCCATCCCTTAAGAATCGGATGAGTAAGGAACTGTCTTCTGAACGCACGTGCCCATGAAATATTACAGACAACTTCAAAAGCTCAAGGACCACTGAGCCCATCCATGGACACCAGTTAATCAACACTGAGGCAAAAGCTTGTTCTTTTTAAATGCAAATCTAGCAATATTTATTTGAGATTATTTTTAGAGCACCTATCCTGTGGCGAAACTCTGTTAGATGTGCAGCAGCTACCTGTGTTTTAACAAGCCCTCCCAGTGACTCTGATGCAGGCTTGTTACAGATTCACTGGCTTAAGCCAAAATACGCCATACTCAGGCCTTGCCCCCAGAAGTTCTGATTTAAAGTTCTCATTTATTTGGTCTGGTGTGGAGCCCAATCCTTGGTGTTTTAAGAACCTCTCCAGAAACTTCTTACATGCAAGCATTGTTGAGACCCTTTGCTTTAAATGCTGGGGAGGTGCTTTCCGGTTTCTGATGAACATATCTAATCCCCAAAAGCAGAAAGTCTGTTGTCCACACCTGTGTATCAATATGTGTGCTAGTATTCCCAAACCAGCATGCATGGTAGCACAATGTGTTCAGTATGAGAGGCAACGGCACTTCAGTCATGTGGCATTTAGGACGCTGTGTTCTAATACCACCTTCACCCCCCAGTTAATGTATTCTTCAAGAGCAGGAGCCTCAAACCCTGCTTTCTAGTTAATTAATGAACATTCATTTCTCTTTTAGAGTTTTTTTTTTAAGATAAGATACAATCTCTGAGTGCTCTATATGAAACTAGAAAATAAGAAATTCGTTCTTGGGGTGGAGGCTTTTGGCTTCCAATTGCTGTCCTTAGCAGCAAATAGATCAATTTTTGTTACTGATCAGCCACTCTGCTAACAGCTTCTGTGAGACACATCTATTTCACAACTAATGGAAAAATCTTGGCTTTAAAGAGTTTCTAGGCTTTCAATTCACACGAAAAGCAGTTTTTGCAAGTCACTGCCCTTTGGAATATCTGCTTTATTTAGAATAAAGTCAGATAAAACAGTCATTGCCTTATTCAATAGTCTTTATTAAATGAATATATATTACATTATATTGTACACATTATATGCAGTTATCAAATACATATTGTATATATTCATCGAATACATTTTTTTTACACTTTAAGTTCTGGGGTACATGTGCAGATAGTGCAGGATTGTTACATACGTATACACATGCCATGGTAGTTTGCTGCCTCCATCCCCCCGTCACCTACATTAGGTATTTCTCCTAATGTTATCCTCCCCAATCTCCCCACCCCCTGCTATTCCTTCCCTACCTCCTACCCCCAACAGGCCCCAGTATGTGATGTTCCCTTCCCTGTGTCCATGTGTTCTCATTGTTCAACACTCACTTATGAGTGAGAACATGCGGTGTTTGATTTTCTGTTCTTGTGTCAGTTTGCTGAGAATAATGGTTTCCAGATTCATCCATGTCCCAACAAAGGACACAAACTCATCGTTTTTTATGGCTGCATAGTATTCTATGGTGCATAT
>CAUYQU010088952.1:0-18394 GCA_963574635.1 Cheracebus regulus | reverse complement strand
AATTTCACTATAGTATTTCTGCATGTGTTTATCAATATTTCTCTTTTTTAACATTCTATAAGCTCTTTCAGTATGACTTGCAAAATATTTTAATTCTAGGAAGTTAGCACTTTTCCGTTATCATCCTCCTCTCTCGGCTCCTCTTTTATATTTTTCTACTTTTTGTGCTTGGCTTCTTCCTTCTGGAGGATTTTCTCTATCTGATATTCTCTTTCAGTAACTCATTCCTCAAGCTTTATCCTTTCTGCTACTCATCCCATCTGCTGTGTTCATTATGCAATTATTTTTCATACATAATAGCCTCTCTTTTTTTAGTGATTTATTGTTCTTGTCTCATATTGTTAATAATTATTCTTTTTCTTTTTCATTGTGTTTATTACTTTAAATTTTTTTAACTCTTCTAGTATTCTGATTCTGTTTGTATCTGTAACCTAATCTGTTATTTTTCTATTCAGATGGCTGTGCTCTCAAATGTCTTGTTATTTGAGCCTAGGAGCTCATTTTACTTCGAAAATATTGGCTAATCTGTTAAGCAATGCTAGGAAGGAAGACCAGACCTCATTTTCTGTCAGTTACAATAAAATCAGGAAAGGGAAATAATGGACCTTTGGATATAGAATCTCAGGCGCGTGTGCGCGCGCGCACACAAACACACAGACACACACACACACACACACACACACAAGCACAAAAGATAATAAATCACTCAATCTCCCAAAATAACTCTACAGGACAAATTTATAGTTCTTTTATTTGTTCCCCAAGTATAAATATTATATCATTAGGAGGATATATTTTTTTTAATTTGTAATTCCCCAAACTTGAGAACAGAGCTAGCTTCATGGTATGTGTCACCTGCTCATGCTTGCTGAAGGTGTCTTGCTTAATTCGTCTTCAGACTGTTCTTGCTTAGCTTTTGGGTTTTTGTTGTTGTTGTTTGTTTGTTTGTTTGTTTTTTAAGAGACAGGGCATTGTACAGGCTAAAGGGCACTGACTATTCACAGGAGCGATCCCACTAGGGATTAACACAGGAGTTTTGAACAAAGGGCCCCACATATTTATTCTGTGCTGGGCATACTCATCACAAATGAAGGTGTCAGCCAAGAAAAAAAATAAGTCATTGAGTTCAGGAAACAACGGATCTTACTCAAATAAATAAAATTTCTAAAATGAGAATGAAAAGAAATTACCGTGCAGCAAAAATGGGAACCAACAGTGTAATTGGATCAGGAGGATAAATGGCTCTCAAAAGGAAATTTCCAAGGAAAAATCAGAGCTAATATTTATTGAATACATTAGGCTGGAAAGTTAAGTGTTTGAACTTAGTGATTGAGAATGTTGACTGTTTGAACCTTCTGATGTAAGCTCCATGAATGCAGTAAGTAGCACACAGTCGTACTCAATGTATTCTTTTTCTATATTCCTGATATGACTTCACTTTTTCTGGCAGATTTGGGAAAAAATTAATAATAGAAACAAAGAAAAAAAGCAATGCATTACAAGAAAAACAAAAAGTTGTATAAGAAATATAATTATACCACAATATGTGAATCGGCTATGAATAATATTTACATAGTCATAATTATATAAACATTGAATACTGATTTAATCAAAATTATAAGGACTATGTTGAGATGTTTTCAAAAGGAGTAATAAATATGTGGGAAAATATGTTACTTAAGAAAGCTTTTTTTTTAAGTTACATCTTTCATAGTAGACTTAAAAAATTACATCTTTCGTAGTATTTGTGTATGTGATGTCAGAGAAAGCCAGTTTAAAAAGGTTTAACTATTAATACATACAACAAACAACATGAATCTTCAAAGCATTATGCTGAATGATGACTGATGTTTGATTCCTGCATACTAAGGTGTTCTGCAGCAAGGTCTTTAAACAATGCTCATAGCATAGATAACCTTCAATAGTAACAAAGCATGTAGCATAGCTAATTCCCTCATTAAGATGCTTATCTAGAGTCCCCAGTGGTCATTAGTATTGCAAGAAAGTCTGCCACAAGATCAGCTGTGCATATTTTATCCTAAAAGCTTACATATTTTCTGGAGGGCAGGTGTGGGATCCACTGTAACCAAATCATAATTTCCGTTTGTAAGTCCCTATTAAATATCTCTTTCTGAGAAACTGGATTTGTCAGCTTTCCTTTGGCCTCTCAGCTCCCTCAGCCTTTAGGGGTAGGTCTGCATATACATGCTCATCCAGGAACAACAGTGAGATTATTTCCTCTCCTTACTCCTTACCCACCCTCCAATTTTAAAGTCCCTGAAAACATCAGCTCTTAGTTAGGAGAAGAGCTGGAGCAAGAAAGCAACAAGAAACCAACGTGGTTTGCCTGTTGTTAGGTAGTTAGGGGAAGCTTTAATTGAATATGTTTTCTGGAGTTTTGATAATAGGTAGTATCAGACTTTTTATTACCTGAAAATGATCAAATAAGCTAAAATAATAAGAATTTAATTTAGAGGAGAAAAATGCATACACAGGAAAAGTGTTGAGACATAAAAATGTTTCCTTCAATTCATTCCCTATATAAGTCCAGCTTGTTCAGTAAATCAGTTATATGAACTAATAAAAACAAAGAAGAGGTTTTGAGTGCAAGATGAATCCAGGCTGTACTTACAGTGAATTGGCAAAAAAGATGACAATGAGAAGATATCCAAGATGTTTCAGAGTAGATGACATGAGAGATAGACATTCCGGAGTTAAAAGCTTTATAGGCTGATCAAGGTTATGATCAGAGATAAAATGCTTTAGACAGAGAAATATAGTCTATTCAACAGGGCACAGGCAGGCAACTTAACCATTAATCCTACTAAGAGGCATGCACTATGCTAGGAAGTTTAAATATGTCACCTCACATATGTATCAAAACAACTCTACAAAGTAGGTCTTATACCCACTTTGCCAATGAGGAAACCAGGCTCCAATGAGGTATGTAACTCACTGAATGGTCACACAGTAAAGAAATGCTGGTGCCACATTTGAACCTGGGTCATCTGACTCAAAAGCTATTAATCATTAGCTACTCCATGAAATGTCATTGTTCATTCCCAATTTTTGCCTTTCAAAATTAACCCAAATACTCCTATTGGAAAACTAGATTTTGATGATAGTTTAATATATACTATCTACTAACGGAGACAAAAAATAATCCATGAGATTAAGTAAGGAGTTTATGGTGATGATGGGGTCAGGCAGTAAGAAGTTACAATAAAGTAGGATAAGTCTAAATTTAGAGGATGACAAGGAGCTAGAGGAATACACAGAGAGGACACCCAGCTGTCTTGAAGATGTTAAAGTATCTTAGGGGAAGCAATGGCTTCATGAAGCCAAAGGTTGATGAGTTAGCTAGGGAAAAGTAGTTGGGAAAAAGATATGTGCAAATGCTCAGAAAGAAAATGGCATATGCTGGGGTCTGCAAGTGTACTGTGGCCTGAATGGAAAACAGTGTGAGTGAGATATTGTGAAAATAAGCTGAAGCCTATATCTAAATAGGATAAAGGAATGTATTGCCTCCTCCTAGAAATGAATGCTTTGTTCGGTTGCTATACTAGTAACAGGAATTAGATGCATTTATTAAACTGCCTACCATTTAACTTGGTAAATCAAAGAACAATGATTTTTATAGGTATCAGTAAATATCTATAATTAGATATGCAGTAGGCTTTCCTGTTCATATACAATGGTTATTCTCAGCGTTTAAAGAATTAAAGGAACACTGGTAATTACCAGTGTTAGAGTGAGCCATTTGAGAAATAATACCTTACCATTATAAAAAAAACTCCTAGGGAAAGTTATATAAGACAGCAAAGGTAATAGTAAATAGTAAAATAATATGAATAGTAAATAGTAAAACAGTTAAAAATAATTTAGCAATTTTTCAAAAACAATTCACTAGCACAAAAAAAATTACAGTGAAACAGAGACGGAATATTTCATTCGACCCTCACAAATGCTATTGATTGGAAATGTAAGAAATATTCATTTGTTTTGACAAAATGGCAAGCAACGGTACATTATTCCTGAAAACTTTAGCTGAGGTCAAAGATGTAAATGAAAAGGATAACTTCTTAGAGAACAATTCAGGGTAGTATTGTTTTGCCTTATCATAAAGAATTTTTGTGCTTCCACAAACACATCTTGGACTGTTAGGTGAACGGTGGCAATCAAGTGGTTTTCAGGACTGTGTTTCTTCCTCTACAAAAGTGACAGGAGTGGGGTCAGGATGTTCCCAAAGGCTCCTTCTACCAATAAGGGCATAATTTCTTGCAGAAACAAATAATGAGAACTTCATATCAATTCATTTATTTTATGAATGCTTTGTCCCGTGAGAACACTGGTCTATCTTTAGAGAAGGAATTTATCAAACTTCTTTGGGCAACCCATCTTCTTTACTTTTTTTTTTATTTTTTGGTCTTCTCTTTGTCAAACTTTCTTGGAATAACTACATTCAGGTGTAGTAATAGTAATGAAAAGTTCCGAAAACGAGGAGAGGATTGATTGCTTCCGAAACGCAGCCGGTAGCAGGTAGTCTAGCACACTAAGTATGAGCTCCCGAGCACCCGTAGGTCGGATTCTCTGGATGAAGCACCGGAAGTGAGCGCCTCGCGGCTGCTTCCTCTCCTGAAGTCCAAACTCCAGCTGCTCCGCTGCGACATTGAGTAAACCGCTGGGAGTCCGACAGCATGGAGGCAGCGCGCCCTCCCCCGACTGCAGGGAAGTTCGTAGTGGTCGGCGGCGGCATCGCGGGCGTCACTTGTGCGGAGCAGGTAGGGCGGTGCTCAGGCGGTTCCATCTCTTTCCCCGACCCCAAAGGCCGTGGCGCTGGAGGCCTTCCTCCCGCCCCTTCCCTTTTTCTTCTTCCGGGTTCCTCTTTCGCCGCGCCGTTTTTCCGCACTTCTTGCTCCCAGATTTTAGAAACTGCTCGATGGTCCTCAGATGATGTTCTTAGGACAGCACTAGTTTTCTCTCAGGCTCAGAGAAGTGGGAGTCAGATTATAGCCGAGAAACCAAAGCTGGCTGATCTGTGCTGATCCTACTTATGCCAGAGCAGACAAGCGGACTTTGTATTTAGACAGCAAATTCAGCCGCCTTTCTTTTCTTTTCTTTTTTTTTTTCCTTTTTCTTTGAGACGGAGCCTCACACTGTTGCCCAGGCTGGAATGCAGTGGTTCGATTTTGGCTTAGTGTAACTTCCATCTCCCGGGTTCAAGCGATTCTCTTGCCTCAAGCCTCCCGAGTAGCTGGGATTACAGGCGCCGGCCACTACGCCCGGCTGATTTTTCTGTTTTTAGCAGAGACGGGGTTTCATTATGTTGGCCAGGCTGGTCTTGAGCTCCTAGGCTCAAGTAATCCGCCCGCCTCCGCCTACCAAACTGCCGGGATTGCAGGCCTGAGGCACCGCGCCCCGCCCTCAGCCCCTTTAGTTTCTGAACAGTTGCCAAGTCTTTAGCGCATCTTAATAAAGAATCCCGTAGATGAGTTTTCTACACTTTGAACTCCCAAGATAGAAGATACTTTAGTAATGTTTTGTAAAAATATCAGCAAGGATTTAAATGCATATAAGGATTGCTTTTCTGATTATGCTGAATTGCCGGACCATATATATACATATACATGTATGTATTCCAAAAAGTTCTAGATTATTTTGTTGATGTAAAGTAAAGGTGAACAATCAGTGAAGTCTTAAGAAATAGTGCAAGAAATTGAAGTGTTTTCAACATTGGATGCGTATTTTCGGTTTATTCACTACGATCCAGGCATCGTATTAAGGGCTGAGTGTTAAAACTATGAACACCATGAAATGCCATACTAGGGACTCACAGCCTAGTGGAAGAGACAATATTGTATGTCTATGCAAGAGACATGAATGGTTATCTTAAGGGAGCCTGTAGAGTAGGTAGCGAGTGAATTAGAGAAGAGGTAATTTTTTTATCAAAGTTATTTTTTTAAATCTTGTTATCAAAGAATGAAAGTTCACTAAGTATTCAAGAAAAGAAAGGCATTCCAAAGGGTGGCTAACAATGTCATCTCCAGTGGAAAAGCATGGATCATCAGAGAGCAGTAAAGCTTACAGCATAGCTCATAAAGAGTTTTATAAATCATGCTAAGAACTTAACAAGAGTTTACAAGCAGTCAAATGATTTTGAGCAGTGTAGTAACTTGATCACATAAGAGGTTTGAAAGATGATTAGTTACAGTGTATTTGTGGCAGAGGCAGCTGGTTTATACATCAAACTGGAGAGCCAATTTGAAGGTGATTTCAGTAGTATAAAGAAGTTTGAGAAACTCATCTAGCAATGGAAACAGAAAACAGGGAGATAAATTACAGAATATACACAGGAAAGAAAGATGGAGAGAGTAATAATATTGTCAAATAATATAGAAAGTTCAAATAAAATGAGACTAACAAGAATCCCATGGGTGTTGGGCACAATACCTCATACTTGTAATCCCAGAACTTTGGGAGGCCAGGGTGAGAGGATTGCATGAGGCCAGGAGTTCAAAGCCAGATTGGACAACATAGCAAGATCCCATCTCCATAAAAATAATTAAAGAAAATAAATAATCCCTTGGATTTTAAGGATCCATAGTTTCAAACCTGCCGTTTCAGTGATGTGGTAGGAATAGAAGCCAGATTATTGAGGGTGGTGGTGTCGAGGAACCAGACTTAGAGATAAGAAAATGCTTTCAGGTACAGAGTGAAGGCAGAGTTTGTAGCTAGAGGAAAATAATGAAACATTAACCTCTAAAGTTATACCTCTAAATTTTGTTGAAGTTATTATTAAAATGGCTTTATCATCCCACAATATGTACTGACTGGAAGAGGCAGAATAGGAGTACCAAAGCACTTGGGGAAAGTCAGACCAAGATTCTAAGTGTTTAAGGGTTTCCTTTAATGTCATTCCATTGAAGACAAATGAAATACTATTTTAAGGTAAATAGAAGTTGGTTTAACTGTTAATTAGGAAGATAGTTTATTCTCATCCTCTGTATTATAACTCTAAATTGGTATACAAAATAGTTGAAGTAAATAAAGGATACTTCTTTATATCACTTTTCTTGTTCAGGAGATCTTTGTTAATGTTTAGTGTAAATGTATTTTATCAATATCAGAGTTTAACATTATTCACCATTGCCCCATAGATAAGGATAATGGAGACTTTTCGATGAGGAACAGTGGGTTTTAAATTTTCTAGATTAATTACTTTATTAAAATTGCATTATCCTCACTCCCAAACCATGTATACTAATACTTAATTTGTCCTAATTTTTTCTCTTTTTAAAAATAAGTTGGCTACTCACTTTCCATCAGAAGATATTCTCTTGGTAACAGCTTCTCCAATTATTAAAGCAGTTACAAATTTCAAGCAGGTAAGAACCTTTGTGTAACTTCCTACTATTAATTTGAAAAAATTACAATAACTTGCTTAGCAGCTAGGGTAATTGTGTATTTTTTTTAATGACAAGTAAAATTATATGCTGTACATCATGGTGTTTTGATATATGTATACATTGTGGAATGGCTAAATCAAGCTATTTAGCTTATGTATTTTCTCACATATTTATAATTTGTGATGAGAACACTTAAAATCTTTTTCCTAGCAACTTACAAACACAATATATTGTTATTAACTGCAGCCACTATAAGTGTGAGGAGAGATGCCATACACGTGTAAACGACCAAATCTCGCAAGAACTCACCATCTTGAGGACAGCATCAAGGCCATGAGGGATTTGCTCCCATGATTTTACCACCTCCCGCCTCGAACACTGGGGATTACATTTCAACATGAGATTTGGCATGGACAGAGATCCAAATCATGTCATTATTTCATTTTGTTCTGGCCTATAAGGTTTCTCCTGAGAAATCTACTGTTAGCTTTTTGGAATCTCCCTTATTGTGATTTGCTTTTTTTTCTCTTTCTGCTTTAATGATCCTCTCCTGTTTTCGATTTTTGACAGTTTAATTATAATATGTCTTGGTGTAGCCTTATTTGAATTGAATCTGATTAGAGACTTTTGACCTTTTGGTTCCTGGATATTTATGCCTTTCTCCAGATTTGGAAAGTTTTCTATGGTTATTTCTTTAAATACACTTTCTACTCCTTTGTCTTCCTCTTCTCCTTCTATAACTCCTATAACTCAAAGATTTGCTCCTTTGATGCCATCCTTTGAATTCCATATTTCTACATTCTTTTTCATTCTTTTTTCTTCTTCCCTTCTGACTGTATATTTTTAAATAATCTTTCTTGAGATTCACAGATTTTTTTCTTCTGTGTGAGCAGTTCTCTTGTTGACATAGTCTGTTGCATTTTTTTGTTTCCTTCATTGCATTTTTCATCACCAGAATTTGTGTTTTTTTTTAAATAACTTATCTTAATTTTTTTGTTTTGGTTGCTTATTGTTTTCCTGATTTAATTGAATTTTTTATAACTTCTTGAAGTTCCTTCAGCTTCCTTAAACAATTATTTTGAATTCTTTTTCAGGCAGTTCTGACATTTCTTTGTGTTCTTTTGGTGGTATGTCTTCTTGGTTTATCATTTGTCTTGTTGCCATATGTTGATGTTTGCACATTTGATGACACACTCACTGTTTTCAGAAGTATGGGCTAGTTTTGCTGTGGAAAGACCTTCCCCTATGGGGAGGGCTGCTTGCTGGATGGGATGCAGCAGTTCTGGCACCAGTGAGGGTGCCCGCTTTATAGTCTATGCAGCTCTGTCAGCTGCGTTAATTGTTGTTGAAGATTGCAGGGATCCTCAGCATCCAACTCTGGATGTCTGCAGTGGTAATGAAGGTTGTTGGGTTTTCAATGTCAATGGCTGCTAAGAGCCTCCCAATCTTTTTTTCTCCCACAAAGGAAGTTGTGGCTTAGGGGATGCCTGTTGGCACTGGGTCTGCCTTCTGGGTTCGGTTACAGTGGCGGTAGCACTTGTTTCTGATAAGTGGTGCCTATGGAGCAGTGATAGAGCTGAGGCCCAAAGCACAGGCATACATGGAGGAACTAAAGCTCTGGTATCTGGAACAGTAATGACATTGATGCCTAGGATACAGGTACCATACTGTTGTCTTGACAATAGAATGTGAGGTGAGGATGCTTGTGAAGCAGCTAGGGAAACCAAGAATGGGAACACAGATATGCTCAGAGTTACAGCAGTTTCAGTGTCAGGGCAGGGCCTAGCTTTCAGTGACCGCTGAGCCAGTGACTGGATTGCAGACATGTGCAGTGAGGCTTGGTTGCAGGGCCCAAAGTGCAAACTAGCTTACTATGGGATGGCTCTGGTGTCTGAGATATAGGTGGGCCCAGTGTAGGCCATGGAACCTGGATCTGAAGTGTGGGCATTCTCAGAATGATCATGACTCTGGGATTGGGGCACTCATGGGTTTGAGAGATGAAACAAATCCTTTTCCAAAGCATCTTGACATTGGCCACTTCTTTGTAGAGACAGGATGTACCACCATGTCTCCCTCTCTGGGGTTCCCTGTCAGGAATGGTTGTTAGTCCCTTCATAGAAGCAAGAGATGCCAGTTTTCTCTGCAGTGCAGGCCACCATGGACCACAGTGGTCCCCACCATGTGGCTGATACTCATAGCCTCTGCCTTTCTTTGCTCCTAGGCATCTCCTGGTTTCTCAGGTATGCTAAGGTCATTATTGATCTTTTTATGTGGATAGTCTCCATTTTTTTGCTCTACTTTGTTGCTACAGATTGCTTAATGGGCCCTTGAGCCCTCTTTGGGCCACTTTGGCTTGTAAATAGTTGTCTATACTTGTTTTTTTATGGGGAAATGAAGGCTGGTATCTCCTACTTAGCCATCTTGATGACAACATCTCTGTGCATTCTGGAGTGTTTTAATTGTTTAAGGGTACAAAGATTCTTTGGACAGTCATTTTTAAAAAGCTCGAATTGAGAATTATTCAGATTGAATACCAAAAGCTCCCAGAATGATACGAATTTTTAGTCTTCTATTCTTTTTCTCTTTTTCCCTTCCACTTAGAATTACTTTTGGGAAAGTTTCCAATAAAAATTTTTTCAGGAAAGATGCTCTACAAATCTAAAGTAGGTACAAATATACATGTATATATTTATTATAAATATGGATAGGGTGTGTATATGTGTTTACAAATCAGAAAAGTGCTTCCAAGCCAAATTTATACGTACACATAATTAGTTTTTCAGACATTTAATAAGCAGCTCTGAACACTTAGTATTCCATTAATTTGTATCCACATTATAATAGGAGTCTAAGAACAGTTGGGTCATAGTATCATAGAAAAGCCATCTCCAAACTTTTTTGATCCTGTAGCTCAAATGTTAAAAAGTTTTGCCCTGACATCCCAATATGTGTATACTACTAAGTTATATGCATGAGCTACAGAACTACAATTAATATAATAAAACCTGTGCAAAATAAAATTTCTGAAATGGTGAAAAAGACACATTCTGATCTTTCTTCCCACCCTTCAGTGAAGACTACTACCATAGCCCTTCATTTAATACAGTGTTTCTTATAATATCCTATAATAGAATATAACTTTTTCATGTTGTGAACCCCTAAGACCAAGGGTAATTTAGTGGCACATACCATGTTGTCCCTTTATAACCTAAATCTCTCATATGTAGAGATACATATGATATCTTGGTACTTAGGTATACCCAAAGAGTTATGGGGTTTGGGAGAAACAGAGGAAAAATTATAGCTATTAATTGTTAAAAGATAAAAGTGTGTGTTTAATGATAGGCTGAGAGTACATATATAAGAGAAAGATGTATAGCTGGGTCTCATAATTATGTTTCTAGATGACCTAATTCAGTGTAGTAATCCAAGAGTTGTGAGACTTGAATTCAGTTTTTGCCAGTTTCATAAGTTACGAACAATAGAAGGAACAAACTTGGTTTCTAGGCCTGAGTCTTATTTACTGGTTGGGTAGACTTGGAAGATCTGTGTAAGTTGCTTCACCTGTAGTATTAGGTTAATACTTTCCTTGCTTCAAAGGATGTGAGCTTAAATGTGCCAATAACAAACATACAAATATCAGCTATTCTGTGCACAGCAGTAGGAAATGGCATCATCTTTATGATTTATTGAGCACCTATATTATATATTAACCAACATGGCACGTAACATACAGAGATTCAAAGTAAAGAACATAACACCAAAAAGTCACTAGTGCTTATCCTGAGGGATTAGGGATGAGATTTGGAGAGACTTTAACATTTACTCTGTATTGTGTATTGTTTGTTTAGTGTTACAAAGAGCATGATTCATGACTTGTATAGTTTTAAAGAAGAAAAAAGATTACTACTAATAATTCACATTTGTTAAGTGCTTACCGTGTACCAAATAGTCGTCTAAAGGTTTCAAACATATGATCCTTAAATAATCCTAGAAGTAGGTTCTTAAATAATTTGTAAGAATGTAAAGGGGACATGAGACCAAAAGGTTTGAGAACTGTTCAGGGCCGTACAGTAAGAATTTCCATGCAGTGTTTAAGGAGCAGCTGAGATTGAATATCAATATGCAAGGTTGTGTGGTCTTCCTGCAGCAAACTGGGTTTAGCACTAGAGAAAGCAGGTGGTATAGGGTTGGGGGTTTTCAGGTTAACGGTTTAGATAAGAAAGCAAGGAAATAAAGGATTTGGGGAAAAGATTAATTCACAACTGAACTTAAGCTGGACAGAAAGGAAATGAGTCTAGAAGAATACTGATGGTTTTATAGAACAGGAAAGAAGAGTGCACGGCCTCGATCACCATAAGTTTAGCTAGTAAATGGAGAGAGAAAGCCTGAAGGATAAGGAAATAAATAAGCAGTTTGGTTAAACTGTAGAAATGTAAGTGGTGTTACCCCTCATTTTACAGGTCAGTTCTCATTTTATTAGCCAGGAATCTATGGCTTGTAACACCTGCCTTGTCCAGGAGCAGCCAAGCAAATGTTTAAGTCTCTAAATGCTGAGTCTAGTCCTCTTTCCACTCTATATAGTGCTGGTGGCTAAATATAAACACAAAATAATGTATAAAAGCAACGTATTTTTATTAAAGATTCTTGAAAGAAAATGCTTTTTAAAATATGCATTTTTAATCCTTTGATCTATACAGATTTCTAAAATATTGGAAGAATTTGATGTTGAAGAACAATCAAGTACCATGTTAGAACAACGCTTTCCCAACATTAAGGTTATAGAATCTGGAGTAAAGCAACTGAAGAGTGAAGACCACGTAAGATGATTGTTTTCTTGATGACATTTTTCATTGTTGAATCTTGAGGTTTTGCCTGCCTTCTTTGCACTCTAGCTCTACCACCAGCACTATTTAAGTTTTTAACATGCAAAGGTTAGTGACATTGATTTCCAGTATTAAAGAAAAAATACAGATTTTGTAAGTTTACTGGAACTATGTAATTAGATTTGGGATTTTAGTCTTCACATTTCAAATTACATTAATGTTTATAAAGTGTCCACTGTGTTCTGGATACTGCATTAGGTGCCGGGATACAGTAGGGATAATATGAGGTGTCTGCTCCTAGTAACTGTCCATGTCAGAGGGAGTATGAACATGCATACTATAATTATGTTGACATATAAAAAACACTGTCACTGAAATACTATCAAAGCTCTGATATCAGGGATTTAGGAAGACTTCACAGAGAGAGTAAAATGAGCTGGGTATTAACAGATGAGTAAATTAAGAGTTCCCCAGGTGGAAAGGGGCATTCCAGGAAAAGGAGATTGAATGTTCAAAGACCCAAAGAAAGGAAAAGTAATACGAAGAATAGAAATGTCAAAGGGATTAGGATATGGTTAAGTAAAAGAGATTGGCAATCAAGGCTAGAAGATAAGTAAGTAAGATCCTGAAGGGTTTTTCATGTCATACTATTTTTGTTTTATAGTTGGGAGAAATTGTAAGGTGATTTTAAGAGGGAGGCATCAATGATAAAATTGATCTTTTTTTAAGGAAGATACATCTGATAGCAGTGTTGAGAATAAACTGAGGTAGAACAAGAGGCTGATAGCCAGCAACCAAATTAGAAGGTGGATACGATGGTCAGAAATTACGTAAAAGGTCTGGAAATTATGTACAGGTTCACACCTGTAATCCCAACACTTTGGGGGGCCAAGGCAGGCAGATCACCTTAGCCTAGAAGTTCAGCACTAGCTGGGGCTATAATTCGGGTTATAAATGTCTCATTGGGTATTAAGTGCTATGATACAATTTGCCAAGGTTTATAAATCAAACACTTGGCACAAACAACCCCTAAATCATTTGAACAAAGTAGGACAACATAGCAAAATCTCATCTCTACAAAAAAAAAAGAAATACAAAGATTAACCAGGCTTAGTCGCATGCACTTGTAGTCCCAGCTACTTGGGAGGCTGAGGTGGGAAGATCACCTGAGCCTGGGAGTTCAAGGCTGCATGTAGCTGTGATTTTGCCACTGCACTCCAGCCTGGGCAACAGAGTGAGACCCTGTCTCAAAAAGAATAATAATAATACACTTTAAAAAGTTGATTTAAAAAAATAATATAGGGCCTGAACTGAGACAGGGACAATGTAGCTGTAAAAAGTATGCCAGATTTGACTGATTTCTACTATAAATTCAGCAGGACTGAATAACCTCTTACAAGAGAATGAAGAAGGCAGTCTCAGGAAAGGATGTTGTTAGATGATTTACAGTATCATCAGATGAACTTTAGGCAGGTTGAGAAGTAGGTTTGTAGTTGTTTCTATAAGGCAGTTCTAATTTATAAATTTTAACTCATAGAGATGTGTTTTATCTCCTTTAGGGATAAAACATATATACCACATTTGAAACACAAGTAATTTGAGAAAAAAAAGTAAGTAAAAGTACTGAGTTTTATCAGGAAAAAATAAAAAGTCTGAATCCCCAAACTAGAAACTATTATTAGATGAGTTCCTAATACTTATAGCGGTATTACATATTCCAAGTAATATCTTTGTCAGTTTCTTTTGTAAATTAAGGTGGATTCCCAAAATATATGAAATGGATTGTGAAGGAATTTGTATGTTAGGGCATTTGAATAAAACAGAGTGCCTCCTATTACCATTTGAAAACTATCTCACATGCAGTGCATGTCTGCCTTCTGTTATCCATTGTCCTTTACATTTTTTTAACAGTTTATTATAATTTCTTTTATTTAACAATCAAGGAAGTTTGTAGCCATCAGTAGTTCTAATGCAATTTCAGGTGCAGTTGGGAATTTGGGAATCTCAGTGAAGTTGTTAGTGTAGTGAACCTTGTATGTAAAATACATGCATACTTTTGATAGCACATATGAAAATATCTCCAAAATTGACCTCATTGGTTTCATTCTCAGCAAATTGACCTGGACCACTCAATATGACTTTTATCGTGCCTGATGTTAATGCGTGTTTTCTTTTTGCGGTAAATTCATGGTCATCAGATAATATCAATTTGATATACATGGCATCAGGGCCTTCACAGCCACTATAGGTTTTCTCCTTTCCATCCATTTTGTTCTTATGAAATTCTGCTTTGCTTCCCCAGGAACTTCAGTATCCTGGTGAGGTGAGGATGCAGAGTGTGTCACTCACTTCTGTCTGGACAAAGTGTCCTTTACATTTTTTAGTGAATTAGAGATAGTAGGTTTTACTTTCACATCTCCTGCCAAAAATTTAGCAGTAGCTAATGAAAAGAGGTTTTGTGTTTGTTATGCTGTTTTCTTTCATTGTTTGATGTATTTACAGTGCATTCTAATGGAAGACGGCAATCAGCAGCTAAATGCAAATTATTTTTTAAGTTTAGTCAGTACCTATCATTAACGTTTTTCTTGTCAGATAAAATTCTAATGATATTATCTGAAAGAAATGTATAAAATTTCTATATAGATTATGCTATGCTGGATTACTGATTTTATGTATTTGTTATGCAACTGAAAAGTTAATTTGGGTTATAAATGTCTCATTGGGTATTAAGTGCTATGATACAATTTGCCAGGGTTTATAAATCAAATACTTGGCACAAACATTAACCCCCTTAAATCATTCGAACAAGGTTGAGCATCTCTCATAGTAGCATGCATTTACGTTTAAATGTCTTCTAAAGGCTACTATTTATATGTAGTTTTTCACTCATTATTAAGGAACAAAAGCAATAGATCTCTGATATGTAGTTTTAGACCCATTTATGTTATTGAAAATTAATATAAAATTAAAGCCAATACATGCTATGATTAAAGATTAACATTTTTTTTACTTATACTAAGATATACCCCAAAAACATTTGGTTTGCTAGTAAAGTCATTATTTGTACTTAAGAATATAAATACAGGTTTTTTTTTTTTTAGGACTTCTAGTCTTTTTAGATTAAGAAGACATACTGTAATTTCTTGTACCACACACTGCTTTTCTGTACTCATAATAGATGAAGGTATGATATGATTAGAATTACTAGGTCTTTTTACAGTAACTTCCATTGAGATCAGAAATCTTCAAGGCCCGTCACAGGTATAATGAGAATGCTTAATTAAAAAATTTCTTGAAGTTTGTTTTTAACCTGGGATCAACTACCTTTTCAACCAACATGGATTCAAAACTTTGTGTGAATGTACCTTTTTATTCAAGGGGAGAAAGACTAGTTTCCAAAAGATTCTCAAAATGGTTCATAAGCTTAAAATGATTAAGAGTAACTAGATTAGAGAATGTATTCTCATGCTTAGTTTTGTAATTGCTATAACAAAGGATTGAATACCACCATGAGGAACCTTAATAAATTATATTTTGTGTTTGCCTTATTGAATTTTTAATTTCAAGTGAATTGTATCTGTTGATTATGTGTCCCCTTTTTCTTTCATTGTTTGATGTATTTACAGTGCATTATAACAGAAGATGGCAATCAGCATATATATAAGAAACTCTGTCTATGTGCTGGAGCTAAACCAAAGTTGATATGTGAAGGAAATCCTTACGTATTAGGAATCCGTGATACAGACAGTGCTCAGGTAACATTTTGGGTTGGGCCATGAGAAGGAAAATAAAAGACTTTCTACATTTGAATTAAAGTGTTCCACTTACAGGTCCTAAACTATAATGAGGCAGAAGGGAAATTTTTGTTTCATGACCAATAAACCTCAGAGGGGTTATGTTTTATTCCTGCCAATTTTTTTATTTTTAGTTGATATTATTTTTTGTTTTTAAGTTCATGCTCATGTGTTATCAGTATGAGATATCCCAGATATAATGACTGTGCTGAGTATTAAAACTTACATTACACACACATTCATTACTCTGCTTTGGGAATATGTGATATGCCACCTAAATAATGTAGCAATTTTTTCCAAAAAGGTAAAGCATATTCAAAATTTACTGATCTTATTCTCCAGCCAAAAAAAAAAAAAACAGTATTCAAAAGATCTTTGTGGTACAAAATCATGATAGAATCATAGAACAGAAAAAGTCACTTGATTTATTATTCTGCCCTAGGTAAACTATCCCAATAAGGTGAATCTTCTGTTTTTGGAGCATTATATAACTTCTTTTGGTAATTTAATTCAGGGCTTATGAATTGTTCTTGTTGCCAAGAAGCTCTTCCTGGTTTCACAATTTTGTGTCTAACCTCAAGCTTGTTGTTCTGTCTCATGACATGATGATTTTGCATCAGTATAATATTTTATATTCTGAAAAATTAATAATGTTGTCTTTCAACCTCTTCTCTTAAATAATTAGGAATTTAGAGGAAATTAAATGAACTTGATTATCTTCTTGTAAATAATTTAAGTCCATATTATCAGAGATTGAGCTCATAAACTGTTTCAGCTAGGTCTTCTACATACATGAACTCATTGAATCCTCATGATAATCCGGTGTGATGATTATTACTCCCACTTTACAAATAGGAAACAGGTTGAGAGATTAAGTATGTATCTATACTAATTTAGGTATTAAGTTTATCAGATACACAATTTAAGCTTGTGGTTTTCACCTCTAGGTCCAGTGCTCTTACAGATCTTTCTTAAATTGCCGTATCCTCAAAGAAAGACAAACTAAAATAAACTTTGGCTGTTTTTTTTTTTTTTTTGGAGAATTTTTAAAAAGTCAACTTCAGTGAATATTATAAGTTTGGAGATAAATTTAATAGACATTTAATAGAAACTTAGTAGCAGGGGGAATTTTTCTGTTCAGATGTCATTCTGAAGCAATGAGACTATTCTGTACTTTTGAAAGTGCCTGAGGAATTACCATTGGCTTCTCCAAGCTCATTGTGACCTTTTTTCTTGGGGGTGGAGGCATCAATTTAGCTGTCTTAGAATGTTAATAACATTTTTTTTTCAGTAAAAGTTTGACATTATTTTGTGCTTGCTACTCCTACCAGTTTTGTCTGTATCATTTCATATAATCCTTACAGAAACATTAGGATATATAGTCACTTATGATTTCCACTTCTAGTTGAAGGACCTGAGGTGCAGATAGGGTAAGCAACTTGCCCAAAGTCATTCAGTTAGTAATTGCTTAAGCCAGTGCTTCCAGAGTCTGCTCTTAACCACTATGCTGCTGAGCTTCTCATTCCTAAAAGTTTTAAATGTTGAGTAACTCTGGGGAAACTTGAGTGTCTAGGTGAAAAGAAAGAATAATTGATTTGGTCAAATAGTTGGGAATGTGGTAAGTTAATACTGCCTGCTGCTGAAATTCTGAAGTACTCTAAATGTAATGACCTAAAAGGAAAGGAAAATCAGGAAAGGCACAGCTATAAAGGCAGGGTGGGATAAAGCATAAAGGGGAACTTTTGTAATATTAATTGGGAAGAAGTACCCTGGTAGAGTGGGAAAGTGAGATTTCATCTTTATTCCTTTATAAATTTAATAAAATATTTACATTTTTAGAATATTACCATTGAAGCCTCTTATTTCAGATATTACTCACTATGACAAAATATTACCTCTTTTCTTTTTAATATAGGAATTTCAGAAACAGCTTACTAAAGCTAAAAGAATAATGATCATAGGGAACGGTGGTATTGCACTTGAGTTAGCGTAAGTATACATTTTTAAATATAACATTTAAATTGTTTTAAAATAATTTGTTTTTAAATTTAGCAATTGCTTTGTGATTCCTGTGATTCTTGGCAGACTAGGAAATGTTTTTTAATTCTGAAAATCAAAGATAAATATAATTTTCATATGTTTTCAAGGGGAAAAATCCACCATTTTTTTTTTTAGCTCTTGTGGAATCCATAACCGTAGAAATTTTATTATAAAATAAAAATGTTGGGGGAGAGATCCAAGATGGCCGATTAGCAACAGCTCAGGAATGTAGCTCCCAGTGAAAGCGCAGAGAACGAGTGGACACCGCACTTTCCGACGAATTTTTGTAGCCCACAGACCGGGAGATTCCCGGCAGAGGAGCCACACG
>CAUYQU010088950.1:0-58821 GCA_963574635.1 Cheracebus regulus | reverse complement strand
AGTAAGAGTTAAGTATTGTTGTCATTATTATTACAAAGCATCCTATTTTCTTTCTTTCCTTTTTTTTTTTAAGACAGGGTCTCAATCTGTTACCCAGGCTGGAGTTCAGTGGCTAGCTCACTGCAGCCTCAAACTCCTAGGGTCAAGTTATCTTCCTGCCTCAGCCTCCTGAACAGCTGGAACTACATTGTACACACTACCATGCCCGGATAATTTTTTTATATAGAGACAGAATTTCGCTATGTTGCCTGGGCTGGTCTTGAACTCTTGCGCTTAAGTGATCCTCCTGCCCCAGCCTCCCAAAGCACCAGGATTACAGGCATGAGCCATTGCTCCTGCCTCAAGTTTTCTTTTCTTTGGTTTCAATGGATTTTATTTTCTCTTTTCAATACTGAGGCACATTGAGATTAAAAATCAAGAAAATATCTTAACTCCCTCAGTTTTTCACTTTCTGAAATTATGTTGTTTTTGATTTTTATATTCAACTTTGTTCTTTCTCTCAAATTATACTGTAGCATTTTAAAACAAATCAGAAAATGAAAATTATCCACAGTACGTATGGGCAGGTAGTCATACAGAATAAACAAAGAGCAGCAATGATTTCCTAGACTTGATTATTTAAACAAATTATAACAGACTCTGTTTGGAAATAGCTCGTCTTGTTGACAGCAGAAGCTTTTCCATTTTTAATAAAAACATGGAAAGGACAATGTTCCAAGTCATATTTAAACTGCTGAGTATCACCTGGAGAATAGACGTTGACATAGAAGTCAGATGGCAGAGACAATTGGCAGGCTTCCTCTTCTAGCTGGTATTATAAAATCTACAGTGGACAACCTGGATTTTAAAAAGAAGAGTGGCATCTTTGGAATCTCTACTAGAATCTGCTGAGGTTAAAATAGACCCAGTGTTTTCTAATTGTCAGAAAATAGAATGTGCCTAGGGATGGCAAAAATGAGATGTAGAAAACCTACTTGGATTGGTCTAAGGAAATATATCCAGTCCTGAAATCCCAAGTTCCAGAACTTCTAGTTTTCTTTCAAACTTTTAAAGCAAATCCTGTTTTGGAAAAAACTCAAGTAATATGTGAATTATGAGATTGCAAAAGAAGGGGTAAGGCTTGAATCCAGTCAGATTTTTGGCCTAGAATATATGACAGTTGAGTTAAGAGTAAACATTATAGTTTTAATGTACTTCCAAAGTATGATGTTTATATCTGTATACAGTGAATGTTTTAAACGTTCTGGGTAACTGAGAAAGATTAAAAAATTTTTTTAATTTTAGATTTACTTATTTAAAAATGTTACCAAAGAGAAAAAAGAGCTACTTCATGCCAGTGTGGTAATTTACAGAGTATTTTTTAATGTGCAATCAACCAGTTTATGGAAAGCTTTTTAAAATGCATTCTGATGTTCATTATCATTCATTAAGGGTAAGCTACATATTTCGGGTTTATAAGATAGTATGATAAGTTTAGTTAATTTACGACTGGCTATTAGAAACATAAGAAATTTGCCAGGTGCAGTGGCTTGTGCCTGTAATCCCAGCACTTTGGGAGGTCAAGGCAGGTGGATCACTTGAGGTCTGGAGATCAAGACCAGCCTGGCCAACATGGTGAAACCCCATCTCTACTAAAAATACAGAAATTAGCTGGGCATGGTGGTGCATGCCTCTAATTCCAGCTACTTGGGAGGTGGAGGCACAAGAATTGCTTCAACACAGGAGGTGGAGGTTGCAGTGAACCGAGATCACTCCACTGCATTCCAGCCTGAGCAGCAGAACAAGACTCTGTTTCAAAAAAAGAAACATAAATTTGACAGGATTCTTAAAACAAGTTAGTCATAGGCAAAATGACCCAGAGGTAGTATATGATAGGCTCTCTAGAGATTTTCATGTCCTAGGGATGGTCCATTTATAATAATAAATTTTAGTTTACATGAACAAATATTTAAGTGTTTATTTTGTGTTCAGTAATCTCCTGAGAACTATAGGAACACCAGGAAAAACAAAAAGGGAAGGGAAAGAAAGTAAAGAAAGTCCCTCCACTCAAGTTGTTTTACAAATGGGAATGCTGAGGAACACAGAAGATAAGAAACTTGCTCAAGTTTACACAGCTAATACATAACAGTCAGCATCGGAATTCAAGCTGTCTAGCTCTAGAACCCATGGTGTTAACAGTTTTGCTATACTGCCTTACATAGAAGCAAAAAAATAGATAAATTTTGGAGGATGCTTAGAGGGGATAATAACTTGAGCTGAGTAGTAAAAACAAAAGTGCTTGTAGGTAGCATGGGGCAAGGGATAAACAAATATGAACAAGGAATGTTCTAACAGCACTTGTTCAATAGAAATAGAATGTGAGCTACAAATGTAAATTTAAAATTTCTAATAGCCACATTAAAGGCTCAAAAGAAACAGATAAAATTAATTTTAATATATTTTCTTAACCCCAGTATGTACTAATAAGATGTTTTCTATTTTTTGGTACTAAGTCTTCACAACCTATTGTGTCTTCTACACTTGCAGCACATCTCATTTCATGTGTTTAATAGACACATATAACTAGGAGCTACTGTATTGGACACCAGGGCTCCATAGTTTTATAGCATAGAATCTGGTATCAGATGACCTGAGTTTGAATCCTACCATTCTCTTTCTTAGATGTGTAAGTGTGTAGCAGCTACTTAACCTCTCTGTGCCTTAGCTTCCTGATACATAAAATGAGAAAACTAATAGTATCTACCTCATCAAAGGGTTATTGTGGGGATTAAAAATAACATAATAAATGTAAAGCATGTAACTTGGCATCTGGCAAGTATTGAGTGAAAAATAAGTGTTTAATTAATTGTATTACTCTTCTATTGTTGTGATTAAATAGCAAACATCCCTTAGTTTCCATGTCTTCTCCTTCTTGAAAGCATTTGGTTATCTGCACTTAAACATTTCCACTTAAAATTCTAAGCCAATCATTAAATAGCAAAGAAAGTTTAGAGAACTAGAGAAAAAAGGTTATGAGTGATATATGCTTGGCATTATACTATACTACTATTGTTGGTATTCACTACAGGGTACAAATAAATTAGTTTCAATTTGCTGTTATATTTAACACACTCATCAGGTCTTTTGACTTTTGAATCTAGCATCATTATAGATGCTTTCTCAATCAGGATATAAAATTCATGTC
The DNA here is from genome assembly GCA_963574635.1 of Cheracebus regulus. Taxonomy (NCBI): domain Eukaryota; kingdom Metazoa; phylum Chordata; class Mammalia; order Primates; family Pitheciidae; genus Cheracebus; species Cheracebus regulus. The sequence continues at coordinate 55,637 of CAUYQU010088950.1, read as the reverse complement.
TGGTAATAATTTACAGCATCATTTCCAACACTGAAATATAGAAAGCATTCATTGTCTTACCTGCCTCCCTCCTGCCTTTGAAGCTCTCTGATTGAGCCTTTTCTGCTCTCAGGTATTTGGGACCAAGATATATAGTTGATATTGTTTTCTTTTCTTTCCTTCTATTTAAATCCTTAGAGGAAAGTGCACAAAACAAAAAAGTACTGTTATTTGTTGAGGCATGGTTTTGTCATGTTGTCCAGGCTGATCTCAAACTCCTGACCTTGTGATCCACCTGCCTGGGCCTCCCAAAGTGCTGGGATTAGAGGTGTAAGCCACCATGCCTGGCCACCTTCTAGCTTTTAAAAATAATTTTATCACTAAGTGTGTTTAGTTTTGTCTGTTTTTGAATTTTGCGTGAATGAATTTAATGATTTTTCATTATGAATGAATTTTGCACATAATTCTTCACTCAACATATTGTTAGATTGATCCATGATACTGCATGTAGCAGCAATTCATTTATTTTCATTGTTGTATAGTATTTCATTGTATGAATATACCACAGTTTGTTTATTCTATATTTGGACATTTGTTTTTTTTCTAGTTTGGGGCTATTATAAACAGTATTGTTATGAACACTCTTATACACATAAGCATGCATTTCTGTAAAACATACCCAAGGGTAGAATTGCTAGGTCATAGAGAAAGCAAAAGCAATCTTGAACTTTCATATGCAATGCCAAACTTTTCAAAGTGGTTCTACCAATTGTTTCCACCAGTGGTGTGTGAGAGTTTCCACTGACTGTGTCCCTGCATCCTCAACCAAAAAAAAAAAAGCCAGTTAGTGATTCTGGTAGGTGTATAATGATATTTCATTGTGGTTTTAGGATTTTTTTTTTTTTTTGGCTGAGAAAAATTCAGTAAGAATTTTCTGAAAATACTAATGTGAAGCCTTTGGGTTTTTTTCTTTCTTTCTTTTTTTTTTTTAAAAAGATAGAGTGTCATTCTGTCACTCTAGCCTGGAGTGTAGTGGCGCTATCATGGCTCACTGCAGCCTTGAATTCATGAGTTCAAGCGATTCTCCCACATCAGCCTCCCAAGAAGCTGGAACTTTAGGTTTGCACCACTACACTCTGCTAACTTTTTAAATTTTTTGTAAAGCTGGAGTCTCTCTCTCTTGCCCAGGCTGATCTTGAACTCCAGGGGCTCAAGCGTTCCTCCTGCCTCAGCCTCCAGAAGTATTAATACTATAGACACTGAGCCATTGCCTCTGGCTGCCTTTTGTTTTCAGTTTTCCATGCTGTCACTGTCACAATATCACAGTTGAGTTGATAATACTTTTTGTTTTGTTTTGTTTGGAGACAGAGCCTTGCTCTGTCACCCAGGCCGGAATACGGCGGCACTATCTTGGCTCACTGCAGCCTCTGCCTCCCAGGCTCAAGCATTCCTTTCACCTTCCCTCCCAAGTAGCTGAGACTCCAGATATGTGCCACTGTGCCAGCTAACTTTTTGTAAAGACAGGGTTTTGCCATATTTCCCAGGCTGGCTTTGAACTCCTGGGCTTAAGAGATTCTCCTGCTTCAGCCTCCCAAAGTGCTGTAATTACAGGTGTGAACTACTGTGCCCAGCCAAGAGTTGATGATACTTTTAAGAAAGAGTATTTTAAACTTGAATTGGATGCATGAAAGCAGTTAGTTTGGGATATTGCCCAAGATTCTTTCTTTATACTTTTTATTATTATATCTAAAAAACAGATGTATTATTTCTCTTCTTAATTATTTAGCTGCCATTCCAGGAATCATAACAATTACTGAAATAAGAGGTATAGTCTATGGTTTATGGACTTGAATTTAATGAGTAAATCTTTCTAGCTCCTCTGGAATTGAGCCATTTTTTTTTTTGTTAGATTTTTTTTAAAAAATAAAGTACAACCATGGTAACTGATCTGGATGACATCGAATGGCTGGTTACTGTTGAAAAGCAGACTTTTAACAGCTCATGTGTAATGTCTGAAAGGTAAAGTGACACTAGATAAATATCTGTATTCTACTCTGAAAATAGCAAAAGCCATATGGAACCAAGAGTTAATTGACTTGTAAATTTAATCCCATTCTCGGTTGGCGCAGTGGCTTATGCCTGTAATCCCAGCACTTTGGAAGGCCAAGGCCAGCAGATCACCTGAGGTCGGGAGTTCGAGAACAGCCTGACCAACATGGAGAAACCTTGTCTCTACTAAAAATACAAAATTAGCCGGGTGTGGTGATGCATGCCTATAATCCCAGCTACTTGGGAGGCTGAGGCAGGAAGATCCCTTGAACCTGGGAGGTGGAGGTTGCAGTGAGCTGAGATCGTGCCATTGCACTCCAGCCTGGGCAGCAGGAGTGAAACTCTGTCTCCAAAAAAAAAAAAGAAAGAAAAAAATTTAATCCCAGTCCAATAATGCCGTGATGTAATGAAAATTGTAACTGTGATTTCTTTTTATGCAAGTAATACTGAGAATGGAAAATAATGAAAATAATGCTTTGAAGGTTGTACACGAGGATTAAATCTTGTATAACATTTCAGTGTGTGTGTATTTGTGTTTAAAAAGTTTTGATACGCACTGAAAAGAGAATTATGGGAGTTTTATAAGTGTGGAACAATTATGTTGTTTTATTCTGTAGTTTAAAGGAAAAATGTAAATTTCTAAAATATTTTTATAATAGAATAACCTTAGATTTTGTCACATTAATAGTCATTTAGTAATAGAAAGATTTTTAACATGAAAAGTTTTAGGTACTTTAAAAGGATTGATGTAAGCGTTATCTGAAAACAATTATAATTTAAACTTGGAAGGTAAATACTTAAAATGTAGTCTGATCTCATCAGACATAAAGTAGGAAAAAAAATATGTGTATGGTTATTTTTGGTACTTAATAGGAGTGAACCTTGTGCCAATTGTGGTTTATTCCCTCTTTTGCTTGTTGTAGAGCTTGGAATATAATTGGTTGTACAACTTTTGATTTTAACATTTTACTAAATTGATGCTTTGAATAAAAGAAACCTCCACACTTCCTGTGTAGAGTCACAAGTTGTATTTTCTGGTACTGAGAGGTTTTAAACAGAATTTGAAAGATTTCTAGTAAAGGTAATAAATTTTATTTTTGGAAAAATTGCAAAATGGAAATTTGGATGAATGAAAGCCAAGGAGACTTCTGTTTTTTTCTTTTTTTTTTTTTTTTGGTGGAGGGAGGGGTTAGAGACAAGGCCTCACTCTGACATCCAGTCTGGAGTGCTTGGTGCAGTCATAGCTCACTGCAGCCTCAAACTCCTAGAGTCAAGCAATTTTCCTGCCTCAGCCACCTGAGCATGTGCCACACACCTGGCTTTTTTTTTTTTTTTTTTTTTTTTGGAGAAGAGGTCTCACTGTGTTTCCCAGGCAGACCTCACAACTCCTGGACTCAAATGATCCTCCTGCCTCAGCCTCCCAAAGCACTGGGATGATGGCAGGCATCAGCCACCTCAGCCAGCTGGTTTCGTTTTAAAGAAGATAATGTCTGGCAAATTTAACAGACTGAGAATAAAAATAAGAAAAATCTATATATATTTTATTCTTTGGTCTTTTCATACTTGAAGTTTATCACTTGAAGATAAATTTTGAAGTTGATCACTTGTTTTCTCCATTATAGTCATCACATATGTAAATAGTAAGTTATTTGTTTGAAAATTTAATGTTACCAATTAGATTCCTGATAATAGTACACGAGGATATTCATACTGACATTCCGAATCACAAGTATTGCAAACATCCTGTCTTGGTTCATTTCCAAAGAATTTGAACTTTTTCAACCTTTTAAAATTTGGGAGTCACTCATACTTGACCCTCAGGTAAGCAGAGTAAACATCAGGGACCCAGATCTGATTGTTTTTGGCCATTCAGTTTTTGAAGTAGGCCTCATTAAAGCCTGAAAAAGTCACAGATATCTTCTTGGATTGTTTTTTGTTGTTGTTTTTGAGTTGGAGTCTTGATCTGTCCCCTGACTGGAGTGCAACCTCACTGCAACCTCCACCTCCCGGGTTCAAGCAATTCTTGTGCCTCAACCTCCTAAGTAGCTGGGACTGCAGGCATGCACCTGGCTAATTTTTGTAATTTTTCAGTAGAGATGAGGTTTTGCCGTGTTGGCCAGGCTGGTCTAGAGCTCCTGACCTCAGGTGATTCTGCCCACTTCAGCCTCCCAGAATGCTGATATTATTACAGGTGCGAGCCACCACACCCAGCCTTGAATTGTTTAATTGATCAGCTTATCACAAGTGACAGGCCACACATTTATGTTAACAATTTAGTTGATTTAAATGAACCTACAAGTTCTTCTAATTTGGGTAAGACCATTTGCAAATACATTGCTGTGTTTCAAACTAGCTGTGATAGATGCTGATTTTACCATGTAAGTAGATAATTCAACTCTAGTTATTATGTACTAAAAAGCCCTTTTAATCAAAAATTAACCTTAATTCCTTTTTAAATTAAAAATGAATATTTGCTTTATAACACTCTCTACTTGGCAGAGTTTCAGATTCAGGTAAACAATGAATACTAACTGTTTTCGTTTTAGACACTAGTAGTCTGAATAAAGACTCAGGGAAAAAATCAAAATCAAGCTATGGGATGTGAAATACTGCAATGACATGGAATATCACTTTCTGAACTTTTTACCTTTTACTTTTAAGATGGAGATACAGATATCACCATGAAGGGGAACGTGGATGACTTTGGCCTGCGAGACACCTTGAGCATCGCATCCACGGATTCCTTTGCTTCAGCAGCAGAGGTAGGATGTGTGTTTTCCTAATGAATATTTCTGTTTCTTTTTTGGTGAAAAGATAGTCTTGTCATTATACTGTAATTCAGTTCAGTCACTATTTAGCATCTGCCATGTGGTAGGTACCAGGATATAAAACTGAATAAATCTAACATGAAAATAAGCTCCTACAGGAGCTTACAGTCTTCTTAAGGAGATGGGCCTGTAAACACATGATTTAGATGGGCACTTTCATATACTGTAGATTACAGGTGAGGCATATAAATTAGTATGTTAATGGAAAGAAATTTTTCAGCTTATTTCAAGAGTCTTAAAGATGTTCAGTTTCTTTAGTTCAGAAATCATACTTCTAGATTTTTGTTCTAAGAAAGTGATCAAAGATTATATATATATATATATAAATATTGACTGTTGGCCAGGTGCAGTAGCTCACGCTTGTAGTCCCAGTACTTTGGGAGGCTCAGGTGGAAGGATTGCTTGAGCTCAGGAGTTTGAGACCAGCCTGGGCAACATAGTGAGACCTTGTCTCTACAAAAAATTTAAAAAATTAACCAGATGTGATGGTGAGTAGCCTGTAGTTCCGGTAACTCAGGAAGCTGAGGTGGGAGGATCCCTTAAGCCCAAGAGGTTGAGACTGCAGTGGCCATGATTGTGCCACTACACTCCAGACTGGGTGACAGAGCAAGACCCTGTCTCAAAAAAAATAAACACACATTCACACACACACACACACACACACACACACACACACACACAAATTCTCTGTGACATTTTAGTAACAATGAGAAACTGAAAAAACAATCTAATGCCAAATTATGGTATATTTGTAATAGAAATATAGAGCTATAAACATGGTTCCAATAATTTTAATGACATGAGGGAACATAAGTGAAAAGAGTAGTATGTAAAGTTTTATATAGATTGTATGATTATAATTTTGTAAAAAGGAAACAAAAACATGCATGATATATAAGAATATAGGCAGAGGAAAAAAGGCTAGCTGTAAATAAACAGTAGTGATAACTGAATTATAAATCTGTGGGTAGTTTTTTACTGAGATTTAAATTTTGTACTGAAAGAGACTGCTTGCAAACAGGTCATCCTTTGTTTTTATTTTTATATTAAAATAGCTTTAAAAATTATGTGTGGCCAATTTTATCTCAGAATATTTGCATTTTTACAGTAGATTTTGCATATTATAATTTTAGGTGCTCTTTTTTTTTTTTTATAAATAGTATTATGCATCTAGCTGGGCATGGTGACTTATGCCTGTTATCCCAGAACTTTGGGAGGCTGAGGGGGGCAGATCACCTGAGGTCAGGAGGTTGAGACCAGCCTGGTCAACCTGGTAAAATCCCATTCCTACTAAAAATTCAAAAATTAGCCAGGTATGGTGGTGCATGCCTGTAATCACAGTTACTCAGGAGGCTGAGACACAGGAATCTCTTAAACCTGGGGTGTGGAGGTTGCAGTGTGCCAAGATCATACCACTGCACTCCAGCCTGGGCAACAGAGTGAGACTCTGTCTCACACACACATACACAAGAATAGTATTACACATCTGTAACTGATGTGTAAATTTTATCTCTAGGGGTGAAGCTTTAGATACTCCGATACCTGTACCTTAAACCTTGATTCTGCCTTTTTAAAAGCAGTACTGATTCATATCTTTTATCCTCCCTTTTATACACATACAGGTTTTTCTGTATGTATATATTTCAGCCATCACTTAACAGTATCATCTTCGAATTGTTTACATTGAAAAAAATATTTTTCCACCTATAAGTTTTCAGTAGACAGAATTTATCTACTTGTTCAATGGGAAAGCTGTTTCCTCTTCCTTTTACTGTTTGTTATATACATGTTTATTTTTCTGTACAGTAGATGCTACGTCCTAGATGGTTTGTAAGGAGAAAAATTGCTATACACTTTGCACTTTTTTCCATTGTTAGGAACAGGGTACCTAATTGTGCTAAAGTTTTTTTTTTCTAATATGCAACTTTAAAAAATATTTTGCTAAGTGTTCATTGTACTCACTTTAAATTTATTGTTTAGTAAGATTTAATAAAAATTATTAAATACTGTGGAAAACAAAATGTATGAATATACACAAAAAGGACTCAATATTCAAGAAATATCCTCTTAGAATGCTTCCATGGTATAAATGTATGGTCTCAATGTGAATGTTCCAAGATAAATTCTTTTATAAGAAATGTTTGTTGCTGGGCGTGGTGGCTCATGCCTGTAATCCCAGCACTTTGGGAGGCCAAGGCGGGTGGATTGCTTGAGGTCAGGAGTTCAAGACCAGCCTGGCCAACATGGTGAAACCCCATCTCAAAAAAAAAAAAAAGAAATGTTTGTTAAATTATTTTTAACTATATGCCAAGCACTTAAAGTTAAATTAGGGAAAACTGTTTTCTTTTTCTTTTCTTTTTTTTTTTTTTGAGATTGAGTCTTGCTCTGTCGCCCAGGCTATAGTGCAGTGGCACAATCTTGGCTTATGGCATCCTCCGCCATCCAGGTTCAAGTGATTCCCATGCCTCAGCCTCCTGAGTAGCTGGGACTACAGATGCATGCCACCACACCTGGCTAATTTTTTTTTATTTGTATTTTAGTAGAGACGGGGTTTCATCATGTTCAGGATGGTCTCGATCTCCCGACCTCATGATCTGCCCGCCTCGGCCTCCCAAAGTGCTGGAATTACAGGTGTGAGCCACCACACCCAGCTGGAAAACTGTTTTAATGAAGAAAGTTAGTGAGTTAATAATAACTCTTATTAACTTCTTTGGGAAGTTAAACAGTTTTTGATCATTTGAAAACCTTTTCGGTATTACGAGAAAGATTTCTTGCCTAGTTAGATCAAAAGAATTTCTGGAACAGGTTTTTCTGTAAGCTAGATCAATCATTTGTGAAAGTGATGAACAAGATTTTCCTATATAAGCTTTGCCAAACATTGGTTTGGAACCATACATGAAAAGTGTTGTTGTTGTTTTTTTAATTATAGCTTTCTTGACATGTAATTCACATGCCATAAAATTCACCCTTTTAAAGTATAGAGTTCAGTGGTTTTTTAGTATGTTTATATAGTTGCACAGCCAGCACTACTTTCTAATTTCAGAACATTTTTATTACCCTAAAAACAAACCCTTACCCATTAGCAGTCACTCTCCAACTCCCTTTACCCCCCAGCCATTGGCACCCAATAACCTACCTTCTGACTCTATGAATTTCCCTTATTCTGGACATTTTTTCTAAGTGGAATCATACCATGTGATATGTTGTATTTGGCTTTCCTCACTTAGCATAATGTTTTCTTTCAAGTTCTGAAAAGTCTTTTTAATGTTTGGATACCTTCACATTTTACTTCTAATCTTTCCATCTGTTAAAGATATTATCATTTAATAGGGAGAAACTAACATTACAGAGAGCAGTTTTTAGCTATAGATTCTATTTTTTAAAGAATTACCACTCTGCTGTGTGTACATGTGTTTAACAGAGAAATCACAGGCTTCTCTATAAAAAGAAAATATTATTTTTAAAAGTATTTTTTAAAATAGAGATGGGGTCTTGCTATGTTGCCCAGGCTGGTCTCAAACTCCTGAGCTCAAGCAGTCCTCCCAAATCAGCCTACCAAAGTCCTGGGATTGCAGGCGTGAGCCACTGTGTCTAGCTGAAATTTTTATTTTTTATAATTTAGATATCTCTATTTGTACTCTAAATGGAACCTTAAAAAGCTTTTGCTATATCCACCTCTCTGATTTGACAGGACTTATTTATAGCAATCCAAAAAATACACCAATAATAATATACAAAGCAATAAAGATAAATATTTAGGATAATTATAACCTAAAAAGGGAGGGAGGGCTATATCTATCATTTAAATTTTTTCTTCTATGAAAGTATGAAGGCATGTCTGGGCATGGTAGCTCAGGCCTGTAATCTCAGCAATTTGGAAGGCCAAAGTGGGCAGATCACCTGAGGTCAGGAGTTTGAGACCAGCCTGGCCAAAAATGGTGAAACCCCATCCCTACTAAAAGACAAAAATCAGCCAGTATGGTGTTGTGTGCCTGTAATCCCAGCTACTCAGGAACTTGAGGCAGAAGAATCGCTTGAACCTGGGAGGTGGAGTTTGTGGTGAGCCAAAATCATGCCACTGTACTCCAGACTGGGCAACAGAGTGAGACTCTGTCTCAAAAAAAAAAAAAGTATGAAGTCTTGATTGGGACTGAAAGATCTGTTCCCAAGATAACTCACTCTGATGAATAGAAAGTTGGTGTTATCCATTGACAGAAGACTTAAGTTTCTCACCACATTGACTTTTCTGTAGAACTATTTGAGTATCTTTACAACATGGCACCTGGCTTCTTGAAGAGGGAGTAACCAAAAGAGGGCAGGGAGGAAGTCGTGACTGTTTTGACCTATCCTCAGAAATCTCATTCTGTCATTTCCACGATGTGCTGTTAGTTACACAGGTTGCCTTATTCAGTGTGGGATGGGGTGTGAGTAGCCAGGGTGAAAGAATCATTGAAGACCAATTTAGAGGGTGGCTGTTTTAAGTTCCTATTTTCTGTTAGGGGATATAGATAGGCAACAGGCTGCTTTAAATATAAGTCTTATTTATAATTTTAGGTGATTAATTTGAAAGGAAAATGTAAACATGTATATAATGGTCCACTTTAAAATAGAACTTAGCCTATTTCATGTCTCTACTTGTAATAATCTTGAGACTTCAGACATTTCATTCATGATCATTCAGAGGACCTGGTCTGGATTAAGGCTTTTAAAAAATATTACTTCACATTTAACAAAGTCTTTACATGCCAAGGAAGATAAGGCTCAGTCCACCTTGTACCTCATGGGACCCAAGAGAAGTGATTTAGGATGTTTGAAATCTTTAGCTAATCCCCAAACACTGTTTTCACTGGTTGATTCATATGTGGGAATTATCTATTTATCTATTTTTATTGTTGCTATTGTTGACTTGTTTGATTTCTTCCTTACTTCCTTTCTTTTTTTGAGACAGAGTTTCACTCTTGTCACCCAGGTTGGAGTACAATGGCACAATCTCAGCTCACTGCAACCTCCAACTCCCGGGTTCAAGTGATTCTCCTGCCTCAGCCTCCTGAGTAGCTGGGATTACAGGCACTCACCACCATACCCAGCTAATTTCTGTATTTTTAGTAGAGATGGGGTTTTGCCATGTTGGCCAGGCTGGTCTCGAACTCCTGATCCACCCACCTCAGCCTCCCAAAGTGCTGGGATTGCAGGTGTCAGCCACCACACCCGGACGTGTTTGATTTCTTTTATGGTCATGATCAGGTTTGTGGTACTGGTGGGAGATGGCCAGGTGCGGTCTAGAGATTCAGTCTATCCTGGGCAACATGGTGAAACCCCGTCTCTACTAAAAGTACAAAAATTAGCTGGACGTGGTGGCACCTGCTTGTAATCCCAGCTACTTGGGAGGCTGAGGCAGGAGAATCGCTTGAATCAGGAGGTTGCAGTGAGCCAAGATTGCGCCATTGTACTCCACCCTGGTGACACAGTGAGACTCCATTTCAATAAAAAAAAAAAGTAAAAAAGAAATGTGGGAGATAACTAATAGGATGATGATTTGGTGTAAGCAAATATAGTATTACTTTCCTTTTTGAAAATATTAAAATTAGTTTTTAAAATGTAGCCTTTTGGGAGAAGAATAATTTCAAAATACGTAGGAAATTTCATTTCGGCTAGTGAAAAAAAGGACCCCCTTTTAATAGTAAATTGCATGGTCCATGGCTGGAATTAAGCTGCGTTATTGACCATTGATTCTGAAGTAACTTCTCAGCTCTATTTAAATGTTAATTTTTTAAAAAACATTTTTGGGAATTTTGTTGAAAAATTCTTCCTATATGATGTGTTTTGAAATGAGAATTTCAACCAGTGTTCTAATGAGTTTCTTTTGCTTAAAAAGGTTTAAGATTAATGACTTAAATAATTGTTGCTGAGCTGGCATTGTCTCTTAAGAGTCAATATTGTTAGTATCAAATCTTCAAAATGATATATTTTCGCAGCTGCAATCCTATCTTAGGCTTCCTTAAACGATTACTTCAGCCAAACCAACAAATAAGCAAGGTAGATCAATAAATCAAGACTCAACTCTGGAATCTCCCATTGTTGGATTGTCTTCTTATTAGTAGAAATTATTTCATGTAGAGGGTTTAATTGGAGCCCAGTTTACTTTTTTTTTTTTGAGATGAAGTCTCACTCTGTCACCCAGGTTGGAGTATAGTGGTGCAATCTCGACTCACTGCACCCTCACCTCTCGGGTTCAAGCAATTCTTCTGCCTCAGCCTCCCAAGTAGCTGGGATTATAGGTGTATGCTACCACACAAGCTAATTTTTATATTTTTAGTAGAGACAGGGTTTCACCATGATGGCCAGGCTGGTCTCAAACTCCTGACCTCAAGTGATCTGCCGACATCAGCCTCCCAAAGTGCTGGGATTACAGGTGTGAGCCACCATACCCGGCCCCCAATTTACTTCTTAGGATTTTTCTCTATTAGTAGATAGATGTATGTGGGTCCTGTTTGTTTTGACAGTGGTATAAAACTTTAAAACTGTTGAGTATCTAAAGAATTTTCATTGAGTTATTTTTAAAAAGCTGTTTAGTTTTTCTTAGCATCAAGAAGACTTTGTCTTTTAGCATAACATATATTTCTTAAAATATGAGAGGAAATGTTACTTAAAGCAGAGAATATACTGTGAGATACTGTCATCTCTTCATACCTTTTTTTTGCATCTGGCCAAATGGACATATTTATATATTATAAATATTGCTGATGCTGAAACTCTGAAACTTCTTATCTCTTGGATCTTTGGATAAGGCTGGTAGGGAGGGTATAATTTGGTGCTTAAGTTCTGGAATAATGTGCTTGGGTTTAAATTTTGTCATTTAGTGGTGGGATTTGGGGCAAGTTCCTGCTAATTTAATCTGTTTTTTCATCTGTAAAATGTGGTTTGTTTGTTTGTTTGTTTATTTGAGACAGAATCTCATTCTGTCTTCCAGGCCAGAGTGCAGTGGTGCAGTCTTGGCTCACTGCAACCTCCGTCTCCTGGGTTCAAGTGATTCTCCTTGCCTCAGCCTCCCAAGTAGCTGGGATTACAGACATGCGCCACCACGCCTGGCCAATTTTTCTATTTTTAGTAGAGCCAGGGCTTCACTATGTTGGCCAGGCTAGTCTCAAACTCCTGACCTCAAGTGATTTGCCTGCCTTGGCCTCCCAACGTGCTGGGATTACAGGCATGAGTCATTGCACCAAGCAAAATGTGGATAATAATAGTACTTACTTTATGAGTTTTTATAAGGATTAAACAAGAAAATGAAGTTAAAGCACTCACACAGCACTGGCTGCACGTGAAATACCAAAACCAATGCCTTGAGAATTACTTCAAGAATTATAGAGTAGACATTCAAAAGTTTCCTCCACAAAGCAAAAAATGTCAAAATCAAAATTTTCAGAATTCTCAAAATGGATGAAAGACCTGCAAAAATTCAGAGAACATTGAATCATGTAAAATGGTTGAATCTCCATAATAGCAGTAAGCTTTGTGGATTTTTAGTTTGCTCTCTCCCTTTTTAATAAAAAAATTTTGGGGGTGTGAGAGCAGAGTACAAGCTGTAGTGGCAGGACTCACGGCAGCACAAGCATTTGGAAGTTTCTTCCACTCTGACCAAATATTGGTTGAAAGATGTGCTGCAGAAACTACAACCAAAGGAGGCGTTATGGCTGGGCACTGTGGCTCATGCCTGTAATCCCAGCTCTTTGGGAGACCGAGGCAGGAGGATCACTTGACTCCAGGAGTTCAGTACCAGCCTGGACAACATAATGAAAGCTTATCTCTATGAAAAATTTAAAAAGGGGCGAGAGGATCATTTGAGCCTGGAAAGTCAAGGCTGCTGTGAGCCATGATTGTGCTACTGCACTACTACCTAGGTGACCTGACTCAAAAAAAAAAAAAAAAAGCAGAAAAAAGGAGGCATTGTGCCTCCAGAAAAATCTAAAGTAGAAGTATTGCAAGCAACAGTAATAGCTGTTGCCGTTGGATCAGGCTCTAAAGGAAAGAGTGGAGAGATTCAACCAGTTAGTGCGAAAGTTGGAGATAAAGTTATTTTCCCAGAATATGGAGGCACCAAAATAGTTCTAGAAGACAAGGATTATTTCTTATTTTATTTTATTTTTTCATAAGTTATTGGGATACAGGTGGTATTTAGTTACATGAGTAAGTTCTTTAGTGGTGATATGTTAGATCCTGGTGCACCCATCACCCGAGCAGTATACACTGCACCATATTTGTAGTCTTTTTATCCCTCACCCCCACATCTCTACTCTTCCCCTCAAGTCCCTGAGGTCCATTGTATCATTCTTATGGCTTTGCATCCTCATAGCTTTGCTCCCACATATCTGAGAACATGGGATGTTTGGTTTTCCATTCCTGAGTTACTTCACTTAGAATAATAGTGTCCGATCTCATCTAGGTCACTGCAGATGCTGTTAATTAATTCCTTTTTAAAGCTGCATAGTATTCCTTTGTATATACCACAGTTTCTTTATCCACTTGTCGATTGATGAGCCTTTGGGTTGATTCCATGATTTTGCAATTGTGAATTGTGTTGCTATAAACATGCGTGTGCAGGCATCTTTTTTGATGTGCAGGCATCTTCTTTTCCTCTGGGTAGATACTCTGTAGTGGGATTGCTGGATCAAATGGTAGTTCTACTTTTAGTTCTTAAAGGAATCTCCACACTGTTTTCCATAGTGGCTGTACTAGTTATATTCCCATCAGCAGTGTGGAAGTGTTCCCTGATCACCGTATCCATGCCAACATCTACTGTTTTTGATTTTTTGATTATGACCATTCTTGTAGGAATAAGGTGGTATTGCATTGTGGTTTCGATTTGCATTTTTCTGATCATTAGTGATGTTGAGCATTTTTTCATATGTTTGTTGGCCATTTATATATCTTTTGAGAATTGTCAATTCATGTCCTTAGCCAACTTTTTGATGGGATTGTTTGTTTTTTTCTTACTGATTTGTTTGAGTTCATTGTAGATTCTGGATATTAGTCCTTTGTCAGATGTGTAGATTGTGAAGATCTTCTCCCACTCTGAGGGTTGTCTGTTTACTCTGCTGACTATTCCTTTTGCCCTGCCAAAGCTCTTTAGTTTAATTAGGTCCCAGCTGTTTCTTTGTTTTTATTGCATTTGCTTTTGGGTTCTTGGTCATGAAATTCTTGCCTAAGCCAGTGTCTAGAAGGGTTTTTCCAATGTTATCTTCTAGAATTTTTATTGTTTCAGGTCTTAGATTTAAGTCTTCAATCCATCTTGAGTTTTGTATAAGGTGAGAGATGAGGATCCAGTTTCATTCTCCTACATGTGACTAGCTAATTATTCCGGCACCATTAGTTGAAAAGGGTGTCCTTTCCCCATTTTATGTATTTGTTTGCTTTGTCGAAGATCAGTTGGCTGTAACTGTTTGGGTTTATTTATGTGTTTTCTCCTCTGTTCCATTGGTCTATGTCCTAGTTTTATATCAGTACCATGCTGTTTTGGTGATTGTGGGGTTATAGTATAGTTTGAAATCAGGTCATGTGATGCCTCCAGATTTCTTTTTGCTTAGGCTTGCTTTGGCTATGAGGGCTCTTTTTTAGTTCCATATGAATTTTAGAATTGTTTTTTCTAATTCTGTGAAGAATGATGGTGGTATTCTGATGAGGATTGCACTGAATTTGTAGCTTGCTTTTGGTAGTATTGTCATTTTCACAATATAGATTCTACCCATCCATAAGCATGGGATGTGTTTCCATTTGTTTGTGTCATCTCTGATTTCTTTCAGTGGTATTTTGTAGTTTTCCTTGTAGAGGTCTTTTGACTCCTGGGTTAGATATATTCCTAAGTATTTTATTATTTTTTGCAACTATTGTAAAAAGGGTTAAGTTCTTGATTTGATTCCCTGCTTGGTCGCTGTTGATATATAGAAGAGCTACTTATTTGTGTACACTAATCTTGTATGTGGAAACTTTGCTGAATTCTTTTATCAGTTCTACAAGCTTTCTAGACAAGTTCTTAGGGTTTTCAAGGTAAATGATCATATCCTCAGCAAACAGTGACAGTTTGACTTCTTTATGGATTTGGATGCCCTTTATTTCTTTCTCTTGTCTGATCGTTCTGGCTAAGACTTCCAGTACTACGTTGAAGAGGAGTGGTGAGAGTGAGCATCTTTGTCTTGTTCCCATTCTCAAAGGGAATGCTTTCAGCTTTTCCCCCTTCAGTATTATGTTGGCTGGGGTTTGTCATAGATGGCTTTTGTTACATTAAGATATGTCCCTTGATTGCCAATTTTGCTGAGAGTTTTAATCATAAACGATGCTGGATTTTGTCAAATGCTTTTTCTGCATCTATTGAGATGATCATGTGATTTTTCTTTTTAATTCTGTTTATATGGTGTATCACATTTATTGACTTGTGTATGTTAAACCATCCTGCATCTTTGGTATAAAACTGACTTGATCATGGTGGATTATCTTTTAGATATGTTGTTGGATTCATTTAGCTAGTATTTTGTTAAGGATTTTAGATCTATGTTCGTCAAGGATATAAGTGTGTAGTTTTGTTTTTGGTTATGTCCTTTCCTGGTTTTGGTATTAGGGTGATGCTGGCTTCATAAACTGAATTAAGGAGAGTTCCTTCTTTCTCTGTCTTGTGGAATAGTGTGAAAGGATTGGTACCAATTCTTTGAATGTCTGGTAGAATTCTCCTGTGAATCCATCTGGTCCTGGACCTTTTTTGTTGGTAATTTTTTTGGGGGCAGGGGACAGAGTCTCACTCTGTTGGCCAGGCTGGAGTGCAGTGGTGCAATCTTGGCTGACTGCAACCTCTGCCTCCCAGGTTCAAGTGATTCTCCTGCCTCAGCCTCCTGAGTAGCTGGGATTACAGGCACCCACCACTATGCCCAGCTAATTTTTTGTGTTTTTAGTAGAGATAGGGTTTCACCATGTTGGCCAGGCTAGTCTCAAACTATTGACCTCATGATTTGGCTGCCTTAGCCTCCCAGAGTGCTGGGATTACAGGCATAAGCCACTGGGCCCACCTTGGTGGTAATTTTAAAATTACCCTTTCAGTCTTGCTGTGTGTTATTGGTCTGATCATGGTATCTAATTCTTCCTGATTTAAGCTAAGAAATATGTATATTTCCAGGAATTTATCCATCTCTTCTAGGTGTTCTAGTTTATGTGTGTAAAGGTGTTCACGGTAACCTTGAATGATCTTTTGTATTTCAATGGTGTCAGTTGTAGTATCTCCTCTTTCTTTTCTTAGTGAGGCTATTGGGATTTTTCTCTTCCTCTTTTCTTGGTTAATCTAGCTAAAGGTCTATCAGTTTTATTTGTCTTTTCAAAGAGCCAGCTTTTTGTTTCATTTATCTTTTGTATTTTTCTGTTTGTTTGTTTCAATTTCATTTAGTTCTACTCTGATCTTGGTTATTTTCTTTCTTCTTCTGGGTTTGGGTTTGTTCTTGTTTCTCTAGTTCCTTGAGGTATGACCTTAGATTGTTTGTGCTGTTTCAGACTTTTTGATGTAGATGTTTAGGGCTTTCCTCTTAGCAACACCTTTGCTGTGTCCCAGACGTTTTGATAGGTTGTGTCATTTTTGTCATTCAATTTGAAGGATTTTTTAATTTCCATCTTGATTTTGTTTTTGACTCAATGCTCATTCAGGAGCAGGTTATTTAATTTCTATGTATCTGCATGGTTTTGAAGGTCCCTTTTGGAGTTGATTTCCAGTTTTATTCCACTGGTCTGAGAGAGTGCTTGCTATAATTTCAGTTTTTAGTACTGAAATGTGAGGTACCGTTACATTCATTGTACTCTTTGTTGCATATGTCCTTTGTTTTGTTTTTGCTTTGTTATTTATTATTTATTTAAAGACAGAGTAGCTTGAATGTAGTTTAAGAGTTGTTGCTCAGGCTGGTCTTGAACTCGTAACCTCAGGTGATCTGCCTGCCTCAGCCTCCCAAAGTGCTGGCATTATGGGCATGAGCCACCGGCCCCAGCCCCAGCCCCTACAAATTTTTTTAAATTAGTAGGATGTGGTGTCGCATACCTGTAGTCCCAGCTACTCGGGAGGCTGAGGCAGGAGGAGCACTTTAGCCCAGGAGTTTGAGACTACAGAGCTATGATAGTGCCACTGCACTACAGCCTGGGTGACAGAGCGAGATCCTGTATCTTCTAAACAAAACACTCCAGAAGTTTTCTGGGTTTTGTTTTGTTCTTTTGCTTAGCTGGCTACTCTATACTGTTTGCAATTGTTTTTTAATGAACTGTCAGAAGATTGGAATTTCATTTGTAGACTTGTTATGCTACCCGAAAGCATGACTATCTTTCAGTTATACAAAAGTTAATCAAAGCCACATACAAGGAAATACTTCTTAGAATAGCAACATTGAGCTTGTTTTGTTGTTTTTGTACTAAGTTTTGCTTCATTATAATCATAGGTTATAATACTTTTAAGTACTCTTTGGATGATAAAATTCTTCTCCTTTTTAAAACATGCTTCTTTGGCTGTTCTTATTGGTAAACTATAACATACTGTATTCCTGGCTGGACATGGTGGCTCGCACCTGTAATCCCAGCACTTCGGGAGGCTCAGGCAGGTGGATCGCTTGAGGCTAGTTCAAGACCAGCCTGACCAACATGGCAAAACCCCATCTCTACTAGAAATACAGAAATTAGCTGAGTGTGGTGGCACGTGGCTATAATCCCAGGTACTTGAGAGGCTGAGGCAGGAGAATTGCTTAAACCTGGGAGGTGGAGGCTGTAGTGAGCCATGATCACGCCACTGTACTCCAGGCTGGGCAACAGAGTGAGACCTTGTCTCAAAAAAAAAAAAAGATATAGTATTTATTTTCTGTACATTCTATTAATTTAAGTAATTGGATTCAGAATGAACTAAGCTTGTTAAAAGTTTTACTCTTTTACCTCCCTGAACGCACCCGATCTTGTCAAGAAAAGTTCTATTCTTTTTACAACTGAATTTTGAAATAAAATGAATTCAGATTTTATTAGCTGTAAAATCCTATTGAATGGTTTTTATGGTTTAATCAAATTTAGTATATTTTGATGTTAGCAAAATCCTATTTTCTTTCTTATATAGGTTTTCTTATATCAGTGTATTCTGCTTTTTAGTTTTCTTTTTTTTTTTTCTTTTTTGAGACAGAGTCTGGCTCTGCTAACTAGGCTGGAGTACAATGATACAATCACAGCTCCGTGCAACTTCGACTTCCTATGCTCAAGTGATCCTCCCACCTCAACCTCCTGGGTAGCTAGGACCACAGGTGCATGCCTCTATACCTGACTAATTTTCTTAGATTTTTGTAGAGACTGGGTCTCACTGTATTGCCCAGGCTGGTTCAAACTCCTGGATTCAGCTGATCCTCCCTCCCAAAGTGCTGAGATTACCAGGCGTGAGCCACTGCCCCTCGCCCATATTCTGTTCTAGTCACTGTGCTCTCAGCTTGCAGAACACAGAGAAGTGCGGCGTACCTGCAGCCTCTATCACTGCCCATTCTACGAGGAAGCCATGCATTTGGTTGAAGAAGGAAAAATTTACTCCAGAGTACTGAGGTACCATTTCAGTTTTGTTCATGTTTATGAAGGATATTAAAGTGTTTGTGTGGTATTTATTAAAAATGTTGATGAGAGTAGGGGAAAATATGTTTTTAGGTCCAAGTAAAGAATTATTTTTTACATGTTCTGTCAGTATTGAAAAAACATGTTTTATATTAAGGTCCTGAGGTTAAACCTTGTTTGAATCCAAATTTATAGTAGGCTTGATCTTGAATGGAGTTTAACAATTGTCTCCCCTGTTTATTACATAGAACTGAAATGTTGGAGTGCCTCGGAGACAGTGATTTTCTTGCCAAACTTCACTGTATTCGACAGGCTTTTCAGGTATTTTTTTTAACATTAAGTGACTTCACCTAGCCACTCATCCTCACCCTCACACTATAGAGTCCAGTGCAAATAAACAGGACAGCTCCGTGCTCTTGATGATCCATATTCCTAATGACAAATATCAAGTCCACTAAACTTATCTTTCCTCCCCGCTACTTACCTTCATTTGTTTCTGTATTCGTTATCCTCTCCCGTGGCTTCCCAGGCCCACCACACTTTGTCAAAACAGGATATTTTGATGCTTCAGGAATGTAAACATAGCTGCTTAAAATAAAAACCCTCTTATTAATTAATGTGTATTTGAGATTTAATTTGAATAAATTATAAAATTGATTTTCTAAAAAGAAAATAACAAAATTATATTTGTTATGTTTGGAGGGGCTACAGGAAATTTTGAGACTTTGTAATATTATGTTGAACAGAATTAAATTCAAATTTAACTCCCTTTAATCTTTTTTTAACTATAGGTTTTGAGAGTTCTTTTTATTTTAGTAAATTAGGACTTGCTCTGTGAGCTGCCTGTTGAAATAGCACCACATGCAATGCATTAATTGTTTTAGGATTATTTGTGCTGTAAAGTTGAATGTCCATTCACATTCATTATAGATCTCTTTTTTCTTTGGGGATGAATATTTTTTCAGGTAATTCTTTCAGAATCAGCCAACAAGATATTCCTTGCTGAGAGTGGAAGGAAAATTTTATCAGCTTTAATTGTGAAAGCACGAAAGGTAAACTTGTTCTGTTGGCAGGTTTTTTACCATTTACAAAAGTTGTTTCTGCCATTTGAACTGAAGATTAAGACATTAAATTTTTGATAGAAGAAAAAGGTTTTGGGATAGTTGGCAAAGGTTCACATTTTAAAAATAAATAACCCAAAGGGCATTGAGTTATACTTGGGTTGAACTATGTCTGAAGTCCACACTATTTCAACCAAGTTGTTTCCTCATAAATATTTCCAATTAGCCATAAATTCTGTGAATGTCATGGTGAGAATTATCATTAGCTCTACTGCTATAACCATCACTATTATTATTACTAATGCCTCCCCTTTTATTCCCTCAATCCTGTTCAGGAAGAGGGTCACAAGAAATAGTGTAGGTCTCAGAAATCTGGAGAACAAATTGAGCTGCCTCATCCTCATGGAGTTGAATGAGGCAGAAGCAATGACAAGACCTTCATTCCGACTGTAAGGATCCAGCTTTCTTTATGCAAGGTTTGTCCAGATGATGAGAAAACAAAACAGGCCTTTCTTCAGCCAGTTACACATCTAGTTTCCAGACTCAATCCCTTTGAACTTTAATTCTCTCACTTATATAATAGAATTATATTTATATTACCTCATTTCAGAGGGGTTTTAGGATGATTAAATAAATAATAAATGGGAAAGCAACTTAAAGAATAAAGTGTCAAGTAAATGTAAAGTGCTAAGTATAGGTAAGGTGACACTATTAATACACGTGATTCCCAATGTAAGTCTTATGTTGCTTTCTTAGCCTTCTCATGACAGATAACTCAGTAATCTTCTTTCCAAAAGAAGCAGAACTAGAACAAAAGCCTCACATAATGTCTGCTATAACCAAGTTTTCATTTTAAAAACTAAGCAAAATAGGCATACATATTTGAGTAATAAATAGTTTGCTTATGACATTTTACTAACGTTCTTCATCTTGGCTTCTGCAAAATGTTGCAACAGCAAAGTAGTAAACCAGATAAATTTGGCATTCCTTTAAAATGTATTTTTTAGTTCAGTTACCTAGTAGAATTAAGATCCATCAGACTTACTTGAAGAGTAACTTATTTGTAGCGTGTTACAAAGTTAAGGGTTAAAATGTGGTTTCTTCTGCAGAATCCAAAGAAGTTTGAAGATGTTTTTGATGAAATGATCTATTTTTTAGAGCAGACCGATCACTGGGGTAGTACTGAAATGGAACTTGCTGCTAGAGGGGTAAGTTCAAATGTTTTGTGATATTTATTTTTCTTACTTATTTGCATGTAATTTTAGATGAGTTGAGACTACTGTTTCCTTGTCCTTGTTAAATAAAGTAAAGGCGATTTTATGGCTGTAGGACATCTTTTTTTGACAGTCATAAACCACACACCTTACACATTGGGGCAATAGTTGTAAATTGTGTTCTTAAAAGCCTTTTTTGCTTCCTTCCCTCCTGCCCTCCTTCCCTTGTTCCCTCCCTTCTTTCTGTCCAAAAGTCAATTGGCAGGGCCCTAGTAGGGCAGCAATGGTGGCCTGTGCAAGGACAGTTTGGGGTAGTACAACAGCAGCAGCTCAGTAGGGCTAGGGAATTGGCATATACACAGTACTGAACAAATAAGTATACTGAGAAAAATCAGAGCCAGATTTTCCCTGTCAGAGAAGGGAGGTATAAAAAGCTGGGACTGGAATTACTATCAGTGCGAGTTCACAGTTTATAATATATATGTAGCTATAGATATAGAAATAAATATAGGACCGGGAGTGGTGGCTCACGCCTGTAATCCCAGCACTTTTGGAAGCCAAGTTGGGTGGGTCACCTGAGGTCAGGAATTCAAGACCAACCTGGCCAACATGGTGAAACCTCTCTGCTAAAAATACAAAATTTAGCCAGGTGTAATGACTCATGCCTGTAATCCCAACTAATCGGGAGGCTAAGGCATGAGAATCACTTGAACCTGGGAGGTAGAGGTTGCAGTGAGCTGAGATCGTACCACTGTGCTCCAGCCTGGGTGACATAATGAGACTGTCTCAAAAAAAAAAGATAGGTAAGTAGGTAGATAGATATTAGCCAGGCATGGTGGCTTACACCTGTAATCCCAATACTTTGGGAGGCCAAGGTGGACGAATCACAAGGTCAGGAGTTTGAGACCAGCCTGACCAACATGATAAAATCGCGTCTCTACTAAAAATACAAAAATTTGCCGGGCATGATGGCATGCAGTTGTAATCCCAGCTGTTCAGGAGGCTGAGGCAGGAGAATCGCTTGAACCTGGAAGACAGAGGTTGCAGTGAGCTGAGATCATATCACTGCACTCCAGCCTGGGTGACAGAGTGAGTCTCTGTCTGAAAAAAAAATAAAAAAAGAATTTAGCACTGGGTACTGTGGCTCATGCCTGTAATCCCAGCACTTTGGGAAGCCGAGGCACACAGGTCATTTGAGGTCAGAAGTTGAAGATCAGCCCGGCCAATGTGGTAAAACCCTGTCTCTACTAAAAATACAAAAATTAGTCAAGTACGGTGGTATGTGCTTGTGATCCCAGCTACTCAGGAGGCTGAGGCACGAGAATCACTTAAAACTCGGGTGGCAGAGGCTGCAGTGAGCCGAGATCGTGCCAGTGCACTCCAGCCTGAGCTACAGAGCAAGACTCTGTCTCAGAAGAAGAAAAAAAGAATGAGTTCACAAGGAGCCTAAAGGCATTCTAGGCAGAGAAAACAGTGGGTACAAATACATGAAGACATAATCTTTCCTTTTCTAGTGTTCCCTTATTCAGGAGATGGAATCAGTATCCATTTAGTTCTGCAGGCCAGCAACCTGAGACTCATCCTTCACCTCTCCCTGGTCCTCACCCCCTTTATCATATTCTTCTCTAAGTTTGTCAGTTTTAACTTCTAAATATCTTTCAGTTTCTTCAACTTTCCTCTCCTCCTGTAACCCCTCTTGGCCTAAGTACCTGTTGTCTTTTCTCTGGGCTACATCAGTAGTCTATTTCCTTATTTTCTGCTCACTCCTTTCCTCCCTGCATTCATTCTTTCCCCTCTGTTTCATTCTCCACATTTCTGCCAAAATGATAGAGCACAATATACTTTTTCCTTTATTGTGCCTCTCATAGTTCATAATTGGATATTTGCAGGATTATTTTGTTGCTGTTTTCCCCACTATACTCTAGGCATCTAATTTGCTTACTCTAGAAGTCTGACCACCTGGTACAGCATGTAGTATGCAGAGTGTGTATGTATGAATGAATGAAAGAGCAAGATGTTTATGATCTGGTGGGGAAGACAGCACACATACCAGTAACTAACAAAGTAGAATGAGCATCCTGGATGTTACATAGAAGCATGAACAAAGGACTCCTAGAATAGAGAGGAGGAAAGATTTTTCACTTGAGATCTAGGAAGGAGCAGTGATAATGTGAATCATAATTTCTGATGGTGAGCTTTCATATTTATCTCTTCTTTTATTTTTGAATAAGCTGATTAAAATTAAAAAAAAAAAAACCCTGCTGTTATAAAACTATAAAGCCCTGGCTCAGATTTTATTTCAGCTCGATATAACAATAATTTTTGTTTCAACTCATAATTTAATGCAGGTGAAAAATCTAAATTTTTATGATGTTGTTCTGGATTTTATATTAATGGATTCCTTTGAAGATTTGGAAAACCCACCCACATCCATACAGAATGTAGTAAATAATCGATGGCTAAACTCATCTTTCAAAGAAACAGTAAGTGGTGGTTTACCTTTCTCAGCCTTTTAAGTTTGATCAAAAAGTGGTTGGCCAGGCATGGTGGCTCATGCCTGTAATCCCAACACTTTGGGAGGCCGAGGCAGGTGGATCATTTTGAGGTCAGGAGTTTGAGACCAGCCTGGCCAAATGGTGAAACCTGTCTCTTCTAAAAATATAAAAATTAGCTGGGCATGTTGGTGGGCACCTATAATCCCAGCTATTCAGGAGGCTGAGGTGTGATAATTGCCTGAACCCAGGAGACAGAGGTTGCAGTGAGCCAAAATCGTGCAGCTATATTCCAGCTTGGACAAGAGCGAAACTCCATCTCCAAAAAAAACAGAAAAGTCAAAACTGGGGAGATTAATAAGAATCACTTATACATCTGTCTGTGGAATAATGTATGGAAACTGAACTCATCCTTTGACATTTGGCTTAGGCGTATACAGTGTAACATCTTCAGATGAAATTTTCTTTAGTTTCTGTTGTTTTTTGTTTTCTAATCTGTTTGACACTGGTTTTTGTTGGGCTTTAAGTGTGCACCTGGAAGCAAAATAGGGTGAATACCATGTTTTATGATGCAATTTGGATACCTTTAAAAAAATGTTCCAGTTGGCAATTTCACAATTATTTTGGAACTTAATTGAAGAAAAATGAATGTATTTTAAATTCTTTTAAGTTTAATATCAGTGAGTTCCAAAATAATATATGTTTTAATAATAAAAGGTACATGTTCTCCATTTCTGTAACTGATCTGGTAAAGTGACCTTGATCAAAGCTGGGTCATGCCAGAGTAGGGTCAGATTTTTCTTTTTCTTTCTTTTTTTTTTTTTCCTTGCTGGAATCACCTCCAAGAGTCAGATATCTTCAGGATCCACTGGGTGCTTTTGTCCCATCATGATTGTGTTTCTTAGTTCTTTATTTGGATCAAACCGTTAGCTAGTCACAAATATTCCAACAGTACTATTCTTGAGAAAAAAATTACTTTAGGCCAGATGCTGCGGCTCACACCTATAATCCCAGCACTTTGGAAGGCCAAAGTGGGTGGATTGCTTGAGCTCAGGAGTTCGAGACCAGCCTGGGCAACATGGAGACACCTCGTCCCTACAATAAAATACAAAAATTAGCCAGGTGCAGTGATGCGTGCCTGTAGTCCCAGTTACTCAGGAGGCTGAGGTGGGAGGTTCACTTGAGCCTTGGAGGTGGAGGTTGCAGTAAGCCGAGATTGCTCCTTTGTACTTCAGCCTGGGCAATGGGAGTGAAACCTGTCTCAAAAAAAAAAAGAAGAAGAAGAAAAAATTACTTTATTATTACACAGAGAATATTTGTGTATGTGAATTCTATATACACGTATTTTCACTTTTTTTTCCCTTAAAAACAGAACTTTAAAACTGTGAAAATTGAATCTCCTTTGTTCCAGAGTGTAGTCTTTTTCCTTTAGTGGCTTTGTGTTTAAATTTTTTAATGTTATTTTACTTTTTTTCTTTTCCTTACAACACACAATTTTGCTCATGATTTACAAATTTATAAAAATGAAATACCTTTTCATTAATATTTTCAAACAATGTGAGGACCCTGACTAGTTCTTACTAGTAGTGAATGTATTGAACTTTTTAGACCCATAAACTTTGAATTTCTACTCAAAATGGAAATGTTTCTATGACTGTAAATTTAAATCTTTCTTTTCTCCTCTGCACACTTTTAGGCTGTGGCTTCAAGTTGCTGGTCCGTGCTGAAACAGAAAAGGCAGCAGATGAAGGTAAAATTCATTATGCCCTAAATTCCTTTGTTAAATCACTTAAGGATTCTGTCAAAGAAGCTGCTGAGTCACTCCTCCTGTAGGAATTGGCAGCTGTAGGAGGAGTAGGAGGGACTGTCCCTTGGGCTAGATGACTGACTTACTGGTAGTGGGTTGGCTTCTGTTTTGAAGGTCTTCTTTCTCATCCTTAGTATTTGATGTATAGTTCCATGTAGCAAGTATTGAGGCATGCATGATATTTCACCTAAGTGGGAGAAGGATTTAGAGTTGGAAACAGCTCTGAAAGTTTTAGGTTTCTATTTTTTGTATTAATGATATTAATTTTTTTTTTTTTTTTTTTTTTTTAGATAGTCTTTTTCACCCAGGCTAGAGTGTATTTGTGAGATCTCGATTCACTGCAACCTCCACCTCCCGGGTTCAAGCAATTCTCCTGCCTCAGCCTCCTGAGTAGGTGGGAATATTGGCTTGTACCACCACGCCCGGCTAATTTTTGTATTTTTAGTAGAGATGGGTTTCACCATGTTGGCCAGGCTGATCTTGAACTCCTGACCTTGTGATTCGCCCACCTCGGCCTCCCAAAGTGCTGGGATTATAGGCGTGAGCCACCACACCTGGTCAACATTTTTTACAGTCTTTAATACAGTGGATTCCACTCCATTTAATCCAGTTAAGAAATAAAGATGTGATTCTAATAGCTGCTTTATTCAGTTTGGAGCCAATACAAATAAAAAGTCTCAGAGTTTATATCCTGCCTCCATGCCTCACACCCTGTAACCTGTCTCACCTGCTAAGCATTGTTTTTCTCATACACTCCTAGTAGTAAAGGGCATGGACTCTTGAATGAGACTACTGGGTTCAAATGCCACACACTAACTATGTGACCTTGGACAAGTTGCTTACCCTCTCTATGCCTGTTTCCTCATCTCTAAAAATAGATTAGTAATAGTATCAACCTCATAGTGTTTAGTTTTGTTTTGTTTTAGAGATAGAGTCTTGCTCTGTCATCCAGGCTGGAGTACGGTGGCATGATCATAGCTCACTGCAGCCTCTAACTCCTGGGCTTAAGCAATCTTCCTGCCTCAGCCTCCCTGAGTAGCTAGGACAACAGGTGTGCTCTTTCAGTCTCAAGTGCTCTTCCAGTCTCAGCCTCCCAAAGTGCTGGGATTACAGGTATGAGCCACGGTGCCTAGCCCTCATAGGGTTTTTTGAAGATTCAATATGGAGCGTTTAGAACAGTGCTTGGCATAGTGCATTATACAAGTATTGGCTATTACAAAATTATTATTTGCCCAAGGACCTATAGTATTTTATCATATCCATATTTTCCAATCTTGCAACTTTGAGGCAGTATTGCCAGTTGCAGTGATTTCAAAGTATAGCCCTCACAGCATCTTCAGAATGTGCTGTCAGAAATAATATTGGACACCCTATATTTGAATAATTCTTGTTTAAAATTATTCCAGAGACCTATATTTTAAGCAGGTTCCCTTAATGATGATGATGGGACTAGGAACAGACATGTAGGCATAGTTTGGATTCTCCCACTGGCTAGCATGATCACAGTAAGTTACTGACCATCAGCTGACCCTCAGTTTTCCCATTTGCAAAATGGTGTTAATGCCTACTTAATAGGACTGCTGTAAGGATGAAAGCAATAATACTAACAAGCTTAATTTAAACATTCAACATATAAAGAGTTTAGTAAGTGGTAGTTGTAATAATAATGATAAAAATATTATTGTTAACATGTCTAACTTTATTTTTCTACTTCTTAGAATAAATATTGTACTTTTTTTTTTTTTTGAAATGAAGTCTCACTCTGTCACCCAGGCTGGAGTGCAATGGCAGGATCTCAGTTGACTGTGACCTCCGCCTCCCAGATTCGAGCAGTTTTTCTGCCTCAGCCTCTCGAGTAGCTGGGATTATAGGCGCCTGCCACCATGCCTGGCTAATTTCCGTATTTTTGGTAGAAATGGGGTTTCATCATGTTGGCCAGGCTAGTCTCAAACCCCCAACCTCAAGTGATCCACCTATCTTGGCCTCCCAAAGTGCGGGGATTATAGGCCTGAACCACCATGCCCAGCCTAAGTCTACTTTCTATATCCATAGATACCTCTATGTCTCACCTCTTGGGAACTATTTCCTATACCTGAGAGGCCAAATTCCCTCTATAGTTAAATAAATCTTACCCATCATTGAGCTCAGCTCACTTTATTCTTTGCTGAAGTTTATGTCTTTTGCTTCAGCCCACACTAAGTTCCCACTTCTGTGAACTCATAATACATTTCAAGTCTGTATGGGATTTAGAAATTTAATAGATGTAGAATATCCTTTTTAGTCTTCAGTAACTAGCTGTGTGTGAATTAGGGCAGTTTGGTTAACCCCTCTCCAGTATCACTTTTCACATGTTAAAATGATGTTAACATGACATACTTTTGAAGGAATGGTTTAATAAATTAAATGGAAACTAGCACATTTTCTAGAAGATAATGGGTACTCATTAAACAGTAACTGCTGCTATCTTATGTTTTAAAAATAGGTTTAGGCTGGGTGCGGTGGCTCACACCTATAATCCTAGCACTTTGAGAGGCCAAACCGGGTGGATCACCTGAGGTCAGGAGTTTGAGGCCAGCCTGGCTAACATGGTGAAACCCTGTCTCTACTAAAAAGACAAAAATTAGCTAGGTGTGGTGGTGCGCCCCTGTAATCCCAGCTACTCAAGAGGCTGAGGCAGAAGAATCGCTTGGACCTGGGAGGCAGAGGTTGCAGTGAGCCAATATGGTGCCCCTGGACTCCACTCCGGGTGACAGAATGAGACTCCATCTCGAAAAAAAGAAAGAAAACAAGATTTAGAAGATTGTCTTGGAGATGGTAAAATAGAAAGTAACCCCTCCAAGAGACAGAATCTCAAGGTGTAGTTTTCTCTAGTCAGTACTGTACAACAAATCCCACCGTATGTTATTTAACGAGGGAAATTCAAAAAGATTTTATAAATATAAAGTTGGCATTTCCTAAAACATAGCTATATGAACTAATACTTCACAGGAAGAGGCAATTACACCATTAAATGCTTACATAATATAGGGTTTTTAAATTAAAAGTTAGAATTCTAGTAAGAGTAATTTAGCTTAATCATTTTACTAGATTTTTTTTTTGTTAGTTAATATAATTTAGTGACTGAGTTGGGCTTTTAAATAGCTGAAACCATGATAGTCTTAACAATCATAAAACTTATATAACTAAGGAACACTGTAGCATTCTTGTTATTGTTTGGTTACAAAGCTGATATGATTGCCTTTTCTTTTTCTTTTTCTTTTTTTCTTTGAGACACCTGTCTCTGTCACCCAGACTGGAGTACAGTGGTACAATCTCGGCTAACTGCACCCTCCAACTCCTGGGTTCAAATGATCCGCTCACCTCAGCCTCCTGAGTAGCTGGGGCTATAGATGTACGCCACCATGACTGGCTAACTGTTGTATTTCTTGTAGAGACAAGGTTTCACCATGTTGCCGAGGCTGGTCGTGAACTCCAGGGCTCAAGTGATCCACCTCCCTTGATCTCCCAAAGTGTTGGGATTATAGGTGTGAGCCACCATGCCCGGCCAGATTGCTTTTTTATGAAGCATTTTTATGAGGTAAAAACAACTTTAAAGGGCCGGGTGTGGCAGTTCACGCCTGTAATCCCAGCACTTTGGGAGGCCAAGGAGAATTGCTTGAGCCCAGGAGTTCAAGACCAGCCTGAACAACATAGTGAGATCTATTTCTACTAAAAAGAGAAAAAATTAGCCAGGAGGGGTAGTGTGTACCTATGGTTCCAGCTACCTTGGATTTTGAGGTGGAAGGATCGCTTAAGCTTGGAAAGTTGAGGCTGCAGTGAGCCATGACTGCACCAGTGCACTTCAGCCTGGGCAACAGAATGAGATCCTGTCTCAAGAAAACAAACAACAAATAAAGAAATGTGTCTCAGCACATCTGAAACTATTGGCTAGGATATGAAATCTACACAAAACGTTCTATGACTCTATTTTTTAATTTTTATTTTTGTTTTATAATTTTATAGTGTTTGTAGAAGTAATTTATTTATTTAGAGAGAAAGAAACAGGAGAAGGAGAGAGAAAGAAACAGCTAACTCTCACACTGAGTGAGAGAATCCAGAAAGATGGAATCCAGGAGAGAAAAGCAGCTTCCACGCTGAGTGGAAGGGAACAGAGAGAGATGGAGTTTAGGAGGGGAAGACAGGCTTCCACGAGAGAGCGTGGAAGGGGACTCCAGAGGGAAAATCCAGGATAGAGAAAAACAGCTTCCACAAGAGTGTTCGTGGAAGGGGATCCAGAAATGGAGCCCCAAATGTTCTATGACTCTAAAGGTTACTTGTAACCTTATTAACTTTCTTAATAGTATGGTTCATGATTGACTCTTGGTTTGCCCTCAAAAAGAGCTAGTCATGAGCCTTGCACTGTAGTGCGTGCCTGTAGTCCCCACTGCTCAGGAATCTGAAGCAGGGGGATGGCTTGAGGCCAGGAGTTTGAGGTGTTGCTAGACTCTGGTTCTAAAAAAATTTTTTTCTTAAACTCCAACTGGTCATATAATAAATAACAACTTCAGTTTCTGTACTAGAGAAGGCAAATACAAGAAGGTAGAAATAACTTGATTCTCTTCTACTTTCCAACAGATCCCAGATGGATTTTTTGCCCATTTTTATGCCATTTGTGAACACATCAGCCCTGTCCTAGCCTGGGGCTTTTTGGGTCCTAGAAATTCTCTCTATGATTTATGTTGCTTTTTTAAGGTATGTTCAGTCATTGAATCATTTCCTTTTTTTTCTAAATCAAAAAGGAGATAAGGTTTTATTCTGTTTTGTTTTGCTTTTTTAGAAGAACAAATATTATTTAAGAGTAAAGTTACAAAAGTCACCTAAATTCAGCATTTAAATGCCAGTATTAAATAGTTGTGGCATTTTATAATACCACCATTATTATAGTGGACCAGTATTTTATAGATTTGGTACTTTATTCTGGAGTAGACTCAGCAAATCCATTCACCTTATCAATTCCCTAATGCAAGGGGTACATGGTCTTGCATGGTGTAGCCATGTGACAGTCTAAGTGATACAGATAGTTGGTTCTTCATGCCTGGACACTTTTGAAACTTACAAACAATATCCACCTTTATTGCACATGCGGTAATATAGAATAAGTTGTGGTTAAAGGTGAGATGAATGCTAAAATCCAAATTGTGAGAAATAACATGGGAGTTTAACGTTATATCCCAATGTCAACAGTTTTAGTTTGCCAAAATACAAGTTGTAGCTCCTTGTAGAATTTTCTGGCTGGCAAAGTGACAAAGTCTCTCTGTGTAATAGTCTTGAGTTTAGGCTGCATTTCAAGGAGCAAATAAAAGTTAAACATAATTGAGTATGAATTTGAAAGTTTGGATGTTTTACTTTACTATACCATTCTTTAAAAGTATGTTTATGCGCTGTCAAGGTAATACTTGTATAAATGGTTTAGAAAATGTTTATTTTACTGTCATTCAGAACACACTGATTTTTGTAGTTTACTTTACCACCCAAATGTAAAGTATGTGTTTTAGGTGTTGGGAATTAAGTTTCTCATCAGTGAGCATTCTGACTTGTGTGTGGCAAATCATTCTTCGATATTCCTTTTTTTATTTATAAAATGAGGGGGCCTAACAGGTTGATTGCTAATGACCCTTTCAGATACATAATCTAGTGAATCAATGAAGTGTGTCTTCTTAGTACTTCTTAATAACATTTCGTTTCTGGAAAATAGAAATTAGATATTCTTGTTTTTTACTCTTTGAAATTTTTTTCTATTGTGGTGACGTGACAGCTGAGACTTCGTAGTATACCGTTTGCTTACAGTGAGTTTCCATGTATGTAATAACTTACCAAAATGAAATATCCTTCAGGATCTACCATGGATTCGAGACCTGAAATGTTCTTTATTTTTCATGTGCCTTAAGGGTTTTTCTTTTTTTGTACAAAAAAATGCACATTTAAAATTATAATGTATTATTTTATTATTTATTCAAAACTATTATTGGAAATAGTTTATTCTTCTTAGAGTAGAAGTAATGCTTAGAGAATAGTCTTAGAGTAGAAGTAATGCTCAAAGGTCACATTGAAGGGAAAGTACTATAACCCCTTACATTTAAACAGTGCTTTAGAGTTTACAGGCGCTTCTTGTAAACTATCTTTCTCAAAACGTTTCCCCACTTCTTCATGCTATCACATACGTTATCTTTTTTGATCAGCATGTCATCCCTGAATAGTAAGTAAGATGGATGGTATTACCCCTTATTTCACAGAAAAAGAAAATGAGCCCCCAAAAAGGAAAGATTAAATCACTTGTGCAAGTTTCCTTTTCTAATGAAATACGAAGCTAGCACTGGAAGTCATGTCTTCTGATTCCTGATTCAATGCTCATTATATATTAGAAGCTTTTTCATTGTAACATGATTTTGGTCTAATAAATGCCAATTTGTTTTATGTCCATTTTCCAGAATCAAGTTCTTTTATTTCTCAAAGACATTTTTGACTTTGAGAAGGTACGTTATTCAAGTGCAGAGACTTTGGCTGAAGACCTCAAGCAGTTACTCATTCGCCGCACTGAGCTTTTAATGGCCTATCTTGAAGCAGATGCCCTGAGGCATATGAGTAGTTGTCTAAGTAGTCATGGTCATGTTATGCCTACTGGGCTACTGGAAGCCAAAGTACAATAAGTACCATAAGGATCATACAGTTTGAGTGTGCTATGAAATATTTTAAGGTAACTATTGATTTTGTAACATACATACAAAATCAACAGAATTGGTGCATGTGGATTCAGGGAGGAAAAAAAATCTAGTAAAAAATGAGCAGCTGTACTGTATTTATACAGAAGTTCTGTCATTGAATTCCTGTGTAGTGTATTCAAAATGGCTTTTTATACTCATTAGGTAATAATCAAAGTCATGCAATGTTGTATATTTTACAGAAATATTGCTTGAATTGAAGCCAGTATTTGGGAGTTAATTGGTTTGTCGTCTTGAAGCTGTCATTCTCAAAAGCTCAGTTTTTCTGCTTTGTACCTTGAAACTATACACGTTAGCCAAGATTTTTGTGGCCCACATGCAAGAATATACTACTCCTAGTGTCAATATATTTAACTTTGCCTAGAAATATATTTTTAATTATAAAGTTACTAATTTGTTGAATCAAGTTTAGGCAGTAATGATTAATATGTACTGCATACACTATTGCTTGTGCATTTGCTTATGTATTTGAATCAAAGAAATTGTAATCACTGAATATTGTTGTAAAACATTTAAATGGACCACTTGTGGTAGCTCATGCCCATAACGCTTTGGGAGGCTGAGGCAGGAGATAATTTGAGGCCAGGAGGTTTAAACTAGCCTGGACAACATAAGGAGACCCCCCCCCCCACCACCACCCCATCTCTACAAAAATATAAAAATAAATTAGTTGGTATTAAGCAGAGTTCCATGGAAATATTAAATTTAAAAAATAAAAATAAAAATAGGCCAGGCATGGTAGTTCATGCCTGTAATCTCAGCACTTTGGGAGGCTAAGGCAGGTGGATCACCTGAGGTCAGGAGTTCAAGACCAGCCTCACCAATATGTTGAAACCCTGTCTCTACTAAAAATACAAACATTAGGCAGGCATGGTGGCCTGTGCCTATAATCCTAGCGACTAGGAAGGCTGAGAGAGGAGAATTGCTTGTACCAAGGTGGTGGAGGTTGCAGTGAGCCAAGATCGCACCACAGCACTCCAGCTTGGGCAACAGAGTGAGACTCTGTCTCAAAAAATAAATTAATTAAATTAAATTAAATTAATTAGTTGGGTGTGGTGGCTTGTGCCTGTGGCCCCAGCTACTTGGTAGGCTGAGGTGGGAGGATAACTTGAGTCCGGAAGGTCAAGGCTGTTGTGAGTCCTGATTGCACCACTGCACTCCAGCCTGGGCAACAGAGTAAGACCCTATTTCAAAAGTGAATAAATAAAATAAAACATGTAAATGAATTGACATTGAGAAATTTACAGTTTACAAATTTATATTATATTAACTGTAGTTTCCGAAATATGTTACTGTTGGTCCTATAAGTTACAAAGAGACTGAAGAACTTTCTTTTTTATACATTAGAGCATTTTTTCCCTGGAGTATTGATTTAAAAGATAACATTTATTAATTAATAATGGCAATTTAAAATTTAATATTATTTGGAGACTGTCGACATCTGAAGGTGTAAAACTTGGTAGAGTATAATAATTTCTCCTTTCTCCTACAAAACTGCTTTTTAGTTATTCCCATAGAAAACTCAGCACAGCGGGAGTTTGTCATATTGTGTCCATATTTTTTAAATATTCACACTTTGAATACTATTGACGTTTTAAAGAAGGGTTTTTTCCCTCCTTTGAATATAAAACAAAAATATTTGTAATAATGTGGAAGCATATTTATGTTCATTATGATAAATCTATAAACGAGTTGTTTTTATGAGTGAGGTTCTTCTATAAGAATATATTAAATGCTTTCAGAGTTGTATTAATTTTTTTTGTAAATAATATACCACTTATTTGTGGCTAACTCAGTATGTAAGTAGAGTAGATTTGTTTGTTCGCTCCTAAAATGGGCTTTATTCATTTTAGGAGTGAATTGCACAAAAGGACCTAAAATGCATAGTGTTTTTTCTTCTTTTAAGAGACGGGGTCTCGCTCTGTTGCCCAGGCTGCAGTGCAGTGTGCTATCATAGCTCACCTCAGTCTCCAGCTCCTCACACCAGAGGCATGTGCCACCATCTCTGACTCCTAAAATGCATTTTTAAAAAGCGAATTTTTAGATTAAAGTGCCTAGTTTCTGATTAATAAATAGAAGATGAAAAGTGGGGGGGGGAGCATAATCTTTTTAAGATTTTTAATTTCTGTTTGTGCCATATTTATGTAAATTAACTATAAAATATTCGGAATCATGCTGTTTTGCATGATTGTAGGTTATTTAGCATTAAAATACAAATTATCACTGTTCTGTAGTATATAGCTCCTTGACTTTTCTTACATAGATGCCTAATTTAACAGTTACCTATTTATAATTCTTATTGATGGGAATATGATTAGAAGTACCAAAACTAAAAATTCCATTATTTACTGTTAACTTTTTTTTTTAACATTCCATGTTTTCACTTTGCTGCACTATCACTGGTCTTGAATGATACACAGACATATGTGTGCGTGCACATGCATTTCATTACCATGTAGACTATATTAATTTACCCATTTGAGGGCTAAGTGTTTTAAGCTGTGGTTTTATAAGGAAAGCTGTAAGTAAACATAATTACTTTTTTATTTTAGATATTATTTCAAATCAGTTTTGAAGAATTGCACTATTTGGTAATGCTGCTACTACATGGGATAACTCTGGGGAATTAATTTTATGAGATAAGTTGAATGGCTTTCTAGAAGGTGTTGTTTTTTGTTTGTTGTTTTTCTCTTTTACACTTCATCTTTGAAAAGTTGCTTATATTCAGGAGGTTGGTTTGTCAAATTCAGTGCTTGAGTTTGTTTCTGGTCAGTTCAGTATCTGCTACTTTAGCAAGATGCTTTCTTTGTGGCCTTTCACAAAAGAGATAAGAGTGACCAAATAGAATTTCAGGAAAATAAGTATAGGAAAAACCTCTCTATTGTAAGAGAAGAAACTTGAACTTTTTAAAGGAAATGTCCTCTTGAAAAGAACATTTCTGACTGCATGCAGAAGGGTACTTAAGACATAGATAACAGGCCAGGCACAGTGGCTTTCGCCTGTAATCCCAGCACTTTGGGAGGCCGAGGAGGGCCAATCACCTGAGGTCGGGAGTTCGAGACTAGCCTGACCAATATGGAGAAACCCCATCTCTACTAAAAATACAAAATTAGCTGGGCATGGTGGCACATGCCTGTAATCCCAGCTACTCGAGAGGCTGAGGCAGGAGAATCCTTGAACCTGGGAGGTGCAGTGAGCCAAGATTGCGCCATTGCACTCTAGCCTGGGCAACAAGAGCAAAACTCCATCTCAAAAAAAAAAAAAAAAAGACGTATGTAACAGTTTCCATTTGCCTTAAAACTGGGTTAAGTAGCAAAAGCAATGTTTTAAAAATTATTAGTTTAGAGCCTTTTAGGGTAAACCCTGTTTAAACACTGACTCATGGTAGTATTAGCAGGAAATTGCCCTTGCCACTGTAAGTCCCACCATCCACTTCCATATGTAAATTATAAGAGGGCCTTCAATTAGTCCTGAGAAAATGGCCTTTTGTTTGGAAGAAAGAAGATAAAATTTCAGGCAATTTACATTTGGCATTTCTTTTAATTTTCTTTTTTATATTTTGATTTCTCTACATTTTTGTTCAACTCTTTTAAGTACTTACTTAAGTACTCTTTTAAGTACTTTTTTCTTCTTGAAGCTTAAGATTATGTTTATTAAGTATCATAATGGAATTATCTTTTAAAAAAGAAGACAAGTTTTCCATACTGTAACAGTAAGCTCCAAAGAACTTTCTGTTTTTCTCATAAAGTAATATTCTTTATTTGCATCCATTTACTATGATTCTGTTTATTTGTTGAAATAACTGACTTTATAAAAATATTTACAAATGTTTTCTTGCCTTAAAATGTAACATTTTCTACTTAAATTTAATTTCTAAGAGAGTGATTATTTGCATTGCAAAGGAATTCTTAGTAATTTCCTGTAAGCCTAGGAAATAGGAATGCCAAAGTAACATTTAGTGAACTTCTCTGTAACTTGAATCAGAAATTTTAACGTATGTTTATATAACCCATTTACTTTTATTATAATGTGAATATATACTCAGAAATTATTTGATGTAAATTTCAAAATGATTATAGGAATTAAGCTGAATTCAGATTTTTTTTGCTTAGTCAGATTAAGAAATGTGTATGTGAAATTTAAGAATTTATATAAAATCTGTGCTTAATGGAAATAAGAACTTTCCTACTTTGTTCCTAATGATTATGTTATTGTTTTGTTTACTTTGAGACCAACCATGTATTAGCTTCACTTGGCTGCTATCAGTAAATGTTTCTATTTCATAAATGTAAGGACTGCACTCATTAATTTGTGTAAAAATAAAACACTACAGTAGCAAAAAAAAATTGCAGTGGCTCTTTAGCCAAAATAAGCACTGTAACATGGATGTATTACTATTACTGCCAAATAAAAAAGTGATAGTACATCTTGCTGAGGTATTGATTATTTTAAACAATGTTAATACATAATTATGAAGTCACACTTGTTTCATCAGACTCTATATGAGAATGTTCAGTCTCCATAAGACCCACATATATGGCGTAGAGAACAGAACAACTGCAGAAGCATTGTGGTCCAATATAAAACTTTATCATTAAAATAAAAATCAAAGGCCAGGTGTGGTGGCTCATGCC
Source organism: Cheracebus regulus (assembly GCA_963574635.1). Classification (NCBI taxonomy): domain Eukaryota; kingdom Metazoa; phylum Chordata; class Mammalia; order Primates; family Pitheciidae; genus Cheracebus; species Cheracebus regulus. The sequence continues at coordinate 19,228 of CAUYQU010088950.1, read as the reverse complement.
TGTAATCTCAGCACTTTGGGAGGTTGAGGCGGGTGGGTCACCTGAGGTCAGGAGTTTGAGACCATCCTGGACAACATGGTGAAATCCCATCTCTACTAAAAATCCAAAGATTAGCTGGGCGTGGTGGCGGGCACCTGTAATCCCAGCACTCTTTGAGACTGAGGCAGGCGGATCATGAGGTCAGGAGAACAAGACTTTCCTGGCCAACATGGCAAAACCCTGTCTCTGCTAAAAATACAAAAATTAACCAAGTGTGGTGGTATACACCTGTAATCCCAGCTACTCAGGAGGCTGAGGAAGGAGAATTGCCTGAATCCTGGAGGCGGAGGTTGCAGTGAGCTGACATCGCGCCATTGCACTCCAGCCTGGGGTACAAGAGCAAAACTTGGTTTCAAAAAAATAAAATAAGTAAAAAATAATAACAAAGATTAAAAAGTTTATCTTTTCTCCATTTACCAATGTGGGGAAAAAGTTTTGTGATGAATAAAGTGAAAATACTTGTGTTTTAATTAAAGTGTATGATAATGCTGTCAAGCATAATATAAACTTATATTGATGTATATGCATCATTCCTATTCAGACATGACCTGAACCTCCCTTGTCATCACTTCTTCAAAAGGTTTCAGATATATGGCCAGGTGCAGTGGCTTATGCCTGTAATCCCAGCACTTTGGGAGACTGAGGCAGGCAGATCACCTGAGGTCAGGAGTTTGAGACCAGCCTGGCCAACATGGCGAAATCCTGTCCCTAGTAAAAATACAAAAATTAACCAGGCGTGGTGGCACACACCTGTAATCCCAGCTACCTGGGAGGCTGAGGCAAGAGAATTGCTTGAACCCAGGAGGTGGAGGTTGCAGTGAGCCAAGATCACACCACTGCACTCCAGCCTGGGCAACAGAGTGAGACTCAGTTTCAAAAAAATAAAGGGATTCAGATATATTTAGTCAAGGAGAGGAATGCCACCTGGATACTACCATAGTCACCGATGGAAGTCACCCGGATATGAAAACAGATTCTTAATTTTGGACTTTTAACATATAGGTTTATTTTAGAATAATTATATATGCTATAAATGTATATAGTTATATTTTTAGAATTATTAAACATATAAACTGAAATATGTTAATAATCAAAGCATACAAACATGAGGGAATCTCCCTAGCTAGGATCCGGGGTTAGAGCGCAGTGGGGAACGAGCAGCATCTCAATCTCCTTTTCTGCTTTGTCATTATCTGCCATACTCTGTTGTCTCATGCGTCTTCTTTGATCCTATCTGAAATTAATGTTTTGCACTTTCAACACCTCTCTCTGGATTCTTATGTATGTTTAAAATACTTCTCTGCAAACGTCTCAGTGTCCTATTGTTAGACCTTATAGGGCTTTGCTGGAAATCTTTATAAATTCACTGTTAATCTTTCTAAACTAACTGTTCTTATGCTGCTTTTGACTTCTGTTTTTTTCTGCAGTGTTTCTTCCTATGCCCTGTATTCGCTGATACTTTAACCTGCCACTTCTTCCCCCTTGATCTCTTTGTCTTATGCCACTGACATCTTTGATCAGGCTGCACAAGCTCTTCTGTCTGCTGAGGTTCTTTCTTTGGCTTTTTCTATATCTGAACAGTGAAAACCCTTCAGTAACCTTCATCATCTGGGCAGAGAAGGACTGTATTCTACTACAGAGAAGAAAAACAGCCTTCCTTCTATGACACTTTTTATTCTTTACTTAAAAGCCACAGCAAAGCAACTGGTACATCAAATATGTCTTTTATGTGAGTCACAGAAGCCTTTCACAAAGTACATTTATATATAGGAAATTACAGAACTTTTATAATTTGCTATGTTTGAAATGATACCATAGTACTTGAATATAGAGAAGCACTTTGAATTAGAAAGCACTTGAAATATATGACTTCCAGAACTTTGCTAATTCTTATTTAATAATAACTCCATGTGAGAATTGTCCCAGGAATTTTACAAAGGACCAACAAAATAATGTGGTAGAAGATGAAGATAGATAATAAATGTTAAAGCAGTTATATTCACAGTCTGTTAAAACAAATTATCCCAAAATTTTAGCAGCTCAAAACAACAAACATGACCTTGCAGCACAGTTTCTGAGGACTGGGAATTCAGGAATGGCTTAGTCTGGTGGTTGTCTCCTTAAGTTGCAGTCATCTGAAGGCCTGATTGGGGCTGGAAGATGTGCTTCTAAGATTTTCTCATTCACATTTCTGTTGTCAGGAGGCCTTAGTCCCTTGCTCACCATTGGCAAGAGGCTTTAGTTCCTACCAACTAGACCTCTCAATAAGGCTGCCTGAGTGTCTTTTAAGACATAGCAGCTGGCCAAGCATGGTGGGTCGTGCCTATAATCATGGCTCTTTGGAAGGCTGAGGCAGGAGAAATGCTGGAGCCCAGAAGTGTGAGAACAGCCCGGGCAACATAGTAAGACCCTGTCTCTACGGAAAAAAAAAAAAAAAAAAAAAATAGCAGCTGGCTTCCTCTGGGATAAATAATCCAAGAAATAACAAAGTAAAAGACACAATGTCTTTTATAACCTATATGTGGAAGTGTTACCACGTCTGCCACTGGTAATACAGACCAACGCTGACACAACGTGGGAGAGGATTACACAGGATGTAAGTAACAGGAGGTGGAAATGGGAACATTTGCGGTTGTCTTGGTGGCTGGATACCATGGCAGGGAATCATAATAAATTATACATACATAATGATGTAGACAATTTTTTTTTTTTTTTGAGACAAGATTTCTCTCTCACCCAAGCTGGAGTGCAGTGGTGCTCACTGCAGCCTCTAATTCCTGAGCTCAAGTGATTCTCCTGCCTCGGCCTCTTGATTAGCTGGGGCTACAAGCATGTGTGACCACACCTGACTTATTGTTTAGTAGAGATGAGGTCTTGCTATGTTTCCCAGGCTGGTCTTGAACTCGGGTCCTCAAGTGATCCTCCCACCTCAGCCTCCCAAAGTTCTGGGATTGCAGGCTGGAGCCAATGCACCTCATTGACATTTTAATTTTAAATGAATGAATGTACTTTCTTTGGCCTATCTTTTGATACAGTATCAAGGCCTTTAGTTGGGAGTATGGATTCACTTGGTATTTCAAGGTGTCTTTGTGACATGAACTAAACCCCTAAATCACCAGTCCCCAACCTTTTTGGCACCAGGGGACAGTTTTGGGGAAGACGGTTTTTCCATGGATGGTGGGGGGAATGGGTGTGGGGGATAGTTTTGGGATGAAACTGGGCCACCACAGATCATCAGGCATCAGATTCTTAGATTCTCATAAGGAGTGCACAACCAGATCCCTCACATGAACATAGGATTTGCTCTCCTATGAGAATCTTTCTTATTTCTTTTTTTTGAGATGGAGTTTTGCTCTTGTTGCCCAGGCTGGAGTGTAGTGGTGCGATCTTGGCTCACTGCAATCTCAGCTCACCGCAACCTCCGCCTCCCAGATTCAAGCCATTCTCCTGCCTCAGCCTCCTCAGTAGCTAGGATTACAGGCATGCACCACCATGCCCGGCTAATTTTGCATTTTTAGTAGAGACGGGGTTTCTCCATGATGGTCAGGCTGGTCTCGAACTCCCGATCTCAAGTGATCCACTCAACTCAGCCTCCCAAAGTGCTGGGATTACAGGCGTGAGCACCGCACGAGGCTGCACTCCTGTGAGAATCTAAGGCCATCGCTGATCTGACGAAGCAGAGCTCAAGTGTTACTGCTCACTGGCCTGCCTTCACCTCCTGTGTGACCTGGGCTTCGACAACCCCTGCCCTAAATCATCATCTGGAATTTCCAGTTTTCCTTATTTTAAAAGGAGAGAAAAGGTACATGAAAAACATTGACTGCGGAATATCCTTAGATTTGTATAATTTTATAATCAAGCTCTTACATTTGTCTTTTCCACACCTAGCTTGGTGTGGAAATTTTTGTAAGCTATTTGCCTTTATCAAGTCTTTTCAAAGCATTCAACTCAGCTTTTATAAAAAACTATAACTTTATTTTTGCTTTTATAATTTCTTTTTTTTTTTTTTGAGACGGAGTCTCAGTCTGTCGCCCAGGCTGGAATGCAATGGCATGATCTCAGCTCACTGCAGCCTCAACCTCCTGGGTTCAAACAATTCTCCTGCCTCAGCCTCCCGAGTAGCTGGGATTACAGGTTTGTGCCACCATGCCTAGCTAATTTCGCCCGACCTATAATTTCATTTTTAAAATGTTTACTTTGCATAATTTCAAAACTGTGCAGCTGCCATAGAATAAACCCAATCATTTGTAATAAGTATACAAGTAATGCTTATACAAATTGGCAAATCTTGGGTTTTTATAATCTCAAACTTAGCATGTCAAAACTGAGCTCCTTACCACCACCCCTGCCTAAACCTCCTCTTCCCACAGTCTTCCCTAACTGAGTAAATTACAACTCCATTCTTCCAGAGCAAAGGCCAAAAACCGCATTTCCTCACACTTCACAGTTACCAAAATCCTACCAGTTCTACCTAAAAAGGCACCAAGGAAATAAAATCTGCTAGGCATTTCTCACTACCGGTACCTTCACAGCTATCACCTTGGCCAAATCCCCATTCCTCATTCGATCATTGTGGAAGACTCCTAATTAATTGATCTCCCTGCTTCTTCTCTTGCCTCATTTAGTGTGTATGCAGCACATAAACTAGAGTAAACATGTCCGATTATGTCACTACTTTGTTTAATACCTACCAAAGGCCACCCATGTTAGAGTAAAAACCAAAATCTTTACAATGCTGTACAAAAAGAGGCTGGGCACAGTGGCTCATGCCTGTAATCCCTGCTCTTTGGGAGGCAGAAGTGGGAGGGTGCTTGACCCCAGGAGTTTGAGACCAGCCTAGGCAACATAATAAGACCCCATTTCTATAAAAAATAAAACACTAGCCAGGCGTGTTGGTGCATGCCTGTATTCCCAGCTACTCGGAGAAGCCGAGGCAGGGAGATCGCTCGAGACCAGAAGTTAGAGGCTGCAGTAAGCTGTGATTGCGTCACTACACTCCAGCCTGAGTCTCTTAAAAGCAAATCAAAAGGCCAGACATGGCGGCTCATGCCTGTAGTCTCAACACTTTGGGAGGCCGAGGTTGGCAGATCACCTGATGTCAGGAGTTCAAGACCAACCTAGCCAATATGGTAAAACTCCATTTCCACTAAAAATACAAACACTAGCTGGGCATGGTAGTGGGCACCTGTGGTCCCAGCTACGCAGGAGGCTGAGGCAGGAGAATTGCTTAAACCTGGAAGGCAGAGGTTGCAGTGAGCTGAGATCACACCACTGCACTCCAGCCTGGGTGACAGAGCGAGACTTCATCTAAAAAAAAAAAAAAAATCCTACACAGTCTGTCTCCTGCTCTTCACTGCACCTTCTATTACTTTACCCCTAACTTACTCAGCTTCACCCACACAAGCCTCCTGCTTCTTCCTAGAACGTGTCAGATAAAATCCTTCTCTGGGCCTTTGTATCTATCCCTGGACCACTCTTCCTCCAAATATTTGCATCTCTACATATTTACATAGCCGACTCCTCACTTTCCTCAAGCTTTTACTCATATAAGGCTTTCCTTAGCCACTCTCTCTAGCATTACAACAGCCACTCAGCCTGCCCCAGCTTTCTCTACTTTCCTGCTCTGGTTTTATCTGTATTGACATGTTGCATGTCACTAGGTACTACATAGTTCGTTTATTTGCTTATTGTCTGCCTTCTTTCACTAGAATGTATATTCCATAATGGCAGGGATTTTTGTTTTGTCACTGCTGTGTCCTCAGCATCTAGAACTGAGTATCTGTTAAATGAATGAATGATGAATTGATGGGAAAATAAGCAGGCCTTGCATGCTGTGAGTAGCTATCAGTGTTCTACAGAGAGAATGGAGAGCTTTGTTTAAACTGGTGAATCTGCTGGGTGGATATAAAAAATACAAAATTAGAAAGCATCTACTCATTTATGTATGTATGTATTATTATTTTTTGCTGAGATTATAGGTGTGAGCCACCATGCCCGGCCAACTCACTTCTTTAAATCACAGAAATAAATATGTAATTATAAATTGATACGTACAGGAGCCGGGCATGGTGGCTCACAATTGTAATCCCGGCACTTTGCAAAGCCAAGGTGGAGCACCACTTGAAGTCAGGAGTTCGAGACCAGCCTGACCAACATGGTAAAACCTTGTCTCTACTAAAAATACAAAAATTAGCCAGGTGTGGTGGTGCATGCCTGTAATCCCAGCTACTCAGGAGGCTGAGGCAGAAGAATCGCTCGAACCTGGGAAGTGGAGGCTGCAGTGAACTGAGATCACACCACTGCACTCCAGCCTGGGCGACAGAGCGAGACTCTGTCTCCAAATAAATAAATAATAGACAGATATTTATAGGGAGGAGAAAGGTGGAATGAAAGGTGAGGTACAAGGTAGGGAGAAAGGTGGGGTGCAAGGAAGCCTTCTCTGAGGAAGCAGCATTTAAGAAGAGATCTAGAGGATATGTTGAAATTAGGTGAAGGGGAAAGTGGGAGAAAGGATTTCATGCAGGGAACAGCTTATGTAAAGGCCCTGCAGCAAGAATGCCCATAGAAAGTTTCATGAACTGAAGAAGGCCAAGGTGATGACATCAAAGAGAACATGGGCACAACTACCAAGACCACTTATCAGTATTTGAACTTTACCAGTTTTGAACTTTTCTATAATTGAGGAATGAATGGCTTACCTCCTTAAAAGAGTTTCCATCCTGAGTAAATAGTGTGGGGATGGGACTAGGGAACAGAGTTATATTTAAGAGCAGAAGACTTTTATGTTTTTTATTTTGTTTATTTATTTATTTATTTATTTACTTACTTACTTTGAGATGAAGTCTTGCTCTGTAGCCCAGGCTGGAGTGCAGTGACTGGATCTCAACTCACTGCAACCTCTGCTTCCCTGGTCGCTATTCAAGCAGTTCTCCTACCTAAGCCTCCCGAGTAGCTGGGATTGCAGGCATCCACCACTACACCCGGCTAACTGTTCCTATTTTAAGTAGAGACAGGGTTTCCTCATGTTGACCAGGCTGGTTGCAAACTCTTGACCTCAGGTGATCCACCCGCCTCTGCCTCCCAAAGTGCTGGGGTTTCAGGCGTCAGCCACTGTGCCTAGCCTTTTTCTTTTTTTTTTTTTTTTGAGACAGTGTCTCACTCTGTCACCCAGACTAGGGTGCAGTGGTGTGATCTCGGCTCACTGCAACCTGTGCCTCCTGGGTTCAAGCGATTCTCCTGCCTCAGCCTCCCGAGTAACTGCGATTACAGGTGCGTGCCACCACAGCCGGCTAATTTTTTGTATTTTTAGTAGAGACTGGCTCTCGCCATGTTGGCCAGGCTGGTGTTGAACTCCTGACCTGGCATGATCCACCGGCCTCGGCCTCCCAAAGTGCTGGGTTTACAGCCATAAGCCACCATGCCCGGCCCAGAAGGCCTTTTCAACATCCCTTAAATGTAACCTGAGCACTGCTAGGTCTGCTCAGGGCCTGAAGTTGGATGTGGTTCTTTATCCCTTGTTTATCTGGATGTCATTTAGATTTTTTTTTTTCAAGTGCAGTGAAGGATTAAAGATTTCCTCCACCAAAAATCCTCCCTCTGAGTGTACATTTTGGGTTTTAATATGTTGTCTGATGGGTTTGACAAGCTGGCGGTCCAAGTTGGAAAAGATCTGTGGGTGCCTAATATTCAAAGATGCCTTTATGAAACTTTAGGAAGACCAGACATGATTTGCCTTCAATTAAGAAAAACGTGGAATATGAATATATTTGTACTTATACAAATATATTCCTTTTTTTCTTCTCCTCTGCCTTCTTCTTTCTCTCTGTTTCTTTTCTTTCTTTTCTTTTCTTTCTTTTTCAACTCTCCTTTTAGAGTTAAAGACTGGAGCTAAGAAAAGGAGAGCAATAGATAGATGAAGTGTTCCCGGATTGATGGCCCACGCTCTTGGTAATAGATGAAAACTTGGCCAAAGGTCAATGCTTATGGTAGTAGAAGATAATGTAGTGGTTTGGCTTCTTGACTGGAAAGTAGGACGGGTAGAGTATTTGAGAAAAGTGGGCCCCAGAGCAAATGGGTTGCGTGTGGGGGGAGCCAGCTCCCGCCGGGTAAGGAAGCCCATTTCAGCCCCATTCCTTTCCCACGGCGCGGGCAGCCTTCTTTCCCCGGGCCTGGCTGGAGGTGGAGGTGGAGGCGGGCCCAAGGTTAGGGGGTCAGCTTGCGCACCTAGGGCCGGGAGACGGTCACATTTTGGCGGAAAGTTGGCAGCCACGGTCCCCCTCCCCTGCTTATCTCCACGACTCTCCACCCGCCTCCGGGTGACACGACGGAGGTGGGGGGTTGGGGGAACTGGCCTTGTGTTTTGGAACAGCTGCAGCCGGCGCTGGGCCCGCCTGGAATGCGGGAGCAGGCTGCGCACCAGGACTTTTATGGAAACTTGCTGCTGGAGACGGCGGCGGCGGCAGCCAGAGGTCTCCCAGCGGCTGGAGCAGAAGTGTTAGCGGCCAGAGCTCCCAGACCCCTACCCACAGCCAGGCGGGACGCGCACTGTCTCTCCGCGCGGAAGGAGGACCTTCGCCAGTCACTGGCTCCTGGAGGGTGAGAAGAGTTGGGGGAACGTGGACTGGCGGGAGTGGAGGCGGAGGTGTCGGGTCCCCTGGCGGGGGCGAGGGCGAGGGCGGGGGCGGGGGCGGGGGCGGGAGCGGCGGCTGCCGTGAGGCGCTCGGGGTCCGCGGCTTCTGGCAGTGCTCCGCTGCGGTCCAGGAGCGCGCCGGGCGCCATCCAGCTGTGGCTCCGCTCTGGCCCAGTCCGGGGCGAACCGGCCCTCGGAGCCGCGTCCTGCGGGCTCGGCGGGGTGCCGACCAGGGGCTGCCCCGGTGTCTGAAAGCGTCAGCCGGCCTCCGGCTTCTGGCTGCGAAGTCCTTTCCCTGCTCTCTGCGCCCTGACAGCTGAGTTTGGGGTGCGTTCGCCACTGTAGGGAGGGAGCCCTCCGTGCCCTCTGTGAGCGGAGTGGGTGCCAGTCCCTCGACTGAACCCTTGGGGTCCTAACGGGGGAAGTTCAGTGCAGTCCCCACCACGTGCCCCCGCCGCGATCTCTGTCTCTGCCGCAGAGCCAGTTAAGAAGTCCTTTCTGTTGATCACCAGTGGTCAATTAAAAAAAAAAAAAAAAGAATCTTTTCTGATCGGTCCCTGTGGAAGATGGGGAGAAATATGATTTAACAGCCTACTACCGACCCCCCACCCCCTCATATCCCCGCACTCATGTCTCCAGACGGTTTTTTTCGTGATTCTGCCCGAGGTGGGATGCTGGGGGTTGAGCAACTAGAGCTGGAAGTTTACGAAGTTTACGTAGTTTACGTGAGTGAAGAATGTAGTCACCTCTTGAGAACTCCCCTTGTCCATATGCTTTTGAAAACGCCAGACCATTCCAACTGTTGTAAACTGTAAAACGTTCTAATGTATTAGCATTGACATTTATACAGAAAGTGACGAAGTTGAGAGGTTATAGTTGGTTACTGCAATGACTTAGAGATATTCATTTTATAGTTATTAAAGGCCAGAACGTGAACAAAGTTGGCAGAGAGATAACAAGGTAAAAATAGCATAAAGATATGTCCTAACAAAATGTCCTTGGTAAAGAGACGGGTAGATAAAAGAAGGCATAATAAAGAAATTATTTCTCTCACCAAAGAAACGGGAACATCATTCATCGTTAAATTTTGTTAATGAAATCATGTAGCAGCGGTCCATTGGCCTGCGAGTCACAACATAACTATGTCTTAGGTAATGTGATTAAATAAACTTAAGTATTTATACCATCTTAGTCACACGTTATTGAGTGGACCACAAAATTTCCCCAGCTAATATTATCCTTTTACAGATTAAATTACTGCAGTAAGAAAACTTTGTCTCGAATTCTTTGGGGTTTGGGGTAATGTTAAGAAAAAATGCATAATTAATCAAATGAGAAAAAGGTTTTTGAGGGGAGGTATAATTTGTATACGTAACTTTGATTAACCAATGTAGCTGTTTAATTTTCTTCTTCCTTACAGCTATTAGCGCCGTATTTTTGCAGATATTTTATATTTTGACTAATGCTTCTGGGGAGCAATTTAAAGAAAAATGCATACAATTATGTAGTTTATTTGCAATAATTCCCTTAAAGAGTTCTAAGTTAAAACCACAACAAAATTCTTTTAAATCCAGTTTTCCTCATTATAGTTACAATGTAATCCAGTTTTAATAGAAGATTCACACTTTAAAATCCATTTTGAATTGAAATGTAATGAATAGCAATTTTTCCTGCTCACCTTAAAATGGAATTTGTGCTATTTTTGAAAATTTGACATGTAAGACTGATCATTGTCAAAATGTATGTCATCTTGAGATGACTATATTTAGCATCAACAAAGGAATGCATTATCTAGGTTTTTGAACAGTATTTTTCCCCTGAAACTTCACTTGAAGTATTTAGGTTAGGGTTTCATTTTTTAGCAGAAGGAAAACTAAAAATGCATATTTGGAAGAGATTAAGCAGGGATTTAGATTGCTTAGAATCTGAGCACTAAAAGACCAAAAAAAGGAGATTATTTAAATATGAGAGTTGTACACACCTAAATGAAAGGAAATGATGCAGTGAATGTGTAAAAGTATGTAACAGATAGGTAAAAGTCTAAACGTTTTTATAGAAGAGAGGACTTTTAGTATATTTTATAGCTATTTAGGCCACACACACAGAAAATATTGGTAGTTTATAAATTGGAGAGAAAATGATTTATAACATTCTTAACAATTTCACATATTTCTGTTCTTGTTTAATTAACTGTGGTCCATATCACCTGTGTAGTTTCTTTCATGTTCTCTTTCTGGGTTTATAATTGCATAGTTGTATATTATATACACTTGAAATGGCTACATTTTCTTTTTCTGTTTAAATATTAAGTGTATAGTTTGGCTTATAGTAGTTTACTTTCTATACTCTAGGTTGGATGGATTTGCATCCAGAAATCCACCTTAAATTTCAGTGTAATTTGTATTATAATGTTAATACACCATATTATATTTATGGTTAAGAATTATGGAGAATGGAGAAAGGGGCTCTTATAATCCGACACCCTTACTGTTGGGATTTCGATGTATTTTCTTTTAGTCTTTTTCCCATGCATAGAACTCTTTCTTTTTGCATTGACATATCTCAATAAAACAACACGTGAAAGCATCCCATGCAGTGTCTGCCATCCAGTAAGTATTCAACAGGTGATTCATTTTCTTCCTCCTTTATTTCCTTCTTGACATCTCTTCCTTTTTGCTCTCAGATTAGAAGACAAGCAGATTGGGGCTCCCTATGTGAGGTTTCGAGGTTGGTGAAATTCACTTCTCACCTTCCATCCTGTGCTTATTCCCTGTCTTTTATTCCCCTTTGACTCTGCTTCATACTTTCTGGCCAAAATAGGCCTCCCCTTTAACCCTTTCCATTTTCTCAGTGTTGTCTATTCATTTAGACTAAGGTCACAAATTGATAATCAAAAAGATACCTTTCACTTCCTGATCACCAAGTGTGAAAATAAATGAAAAAAAAAAAAAAAAAGGAATCAAAAAATAAAAACCAGAAAGAGACTTTTGGGGCTGGGCCTGGTGGCTCATGCCTGTAATCCCAGCACTTTGAGAGCTGAGGCGAGAGGATCCCTTGAGCCCAGGAGTTCACCCTGGCAACATAGTGAGAACCCCCATCTCTACAAAAAATTTAAAAATTAGCCAGACGTGTTGGTGCATGCCTGTAGTCCCAGCGACCTGGGAGGCCGAGGTGGCAGGATCGCATAAGCTCAGGAGGCTGAGGCTGTAGTACACCGTGCTCGTACCACTGCACTCCAACCTAAGTGACAGAGTGAGGCTCTGTGTCAAAAAAAAAAAAAAAAGACACTTCTAGCAACAAATATACTTAAAAATTGGTACATTTTACATTAAAATATGGATTTGCATCCTCTCTTGAAAAATTGGAAAATCTGGGCAAAATCTGGCTTCACTTTTTTAAAGAAATTATTTTTATTTCAATAGCTTTAGGGGTACTCAAGTGGTTTTTGGTTACATGGATGAATTGTAAAATGGTGAAGTTTGTCTGGGCTTGTAGTATACTTGTCACCCAAATAGTGTACATTGTACCGAAAGGTTCACATTTTTGCATAGGAACAATATACTGGAACTAAATAGTGGCTGCCCCAAGGACAGGCAGGTCACACGCTCTGCATTTGACATAGTCTCTGAGATTCCCTATTGTTTTAAACAAGTCATACATACACTCATTTACATTGCCTGTCAGTTATATTGTATAACATTACCTTACATTACATTTACACTACCTGACCCTGAACACTTGAGCATGCAGTCCTCAATCTAAATATTAGGGCAGGTGTATCTGATGCATGATATGATGGAAAGTCTGCTACACTTAGCAATAGGAACTGGGACTTTAAACATTGTAGATATTGGTTAGCAAACCTCTTAAATAATGTGGTCATGGGAGTGGATGAAGAGGTTAGCATTCATTGACACTAATTGGTATTGTCGATTAGAGCTGGAAGGGACCATATCATATGTTGCTAACCAAAACTAATAAAATACTTTCACTGGTGGGATTTTAGAAAGCACAGGGGAGATAGTTCTGCTAAAGCAATATTTCCTAGGATTTCATAAATAATCTTTTTTTTTTTTTGAGACAATGTCTTGCCCTGTCACCCAGGCTGGAGTGCAATGGCGTGATCATGGCTCACTACAGCCTCTACCTCCTGGGCTCAAGCGATCCATCCTCTTACCTCAGCCTCCTGAGTAGCTAGGAATACAGACATGTACCACCATGCCTGGCTAATTTTTTTTTAATTTTTTGTAGAGACAGAGCCTCACTATGTTGCCCATCTTTGTCTCAAATTCATGGTTTCAAGCATTCTTCTTGCCTCAGCCTCCCAAAGTGCTGGGATTACAGATGTGAGCCACCATGGCTGGCCTTAAAAATTCTACTCCTTGTCCATTTAAGAAGTGTTTAGGAGAGTTTCTGTGACTCTTACAGCTGGCTATAAAGAGGAGTTTACTGTTTCTCTTCTGCCTTCCCATACCGCTGTCATGTTTGGAGCCAGAGGCCCAAACATGGTCTTCCCATTCCCAGCTGTGTCCTTCAATGAAAGACCATCTTCTTCCACTTGCAGAGATGGTGAGGAGGCCCAGACTCCAGTGATTACCGCATCAATTTGCTTGGAAAGAAAACTCCTGAAGCCTCAGGTTTCTGGTTGTTCATGGTATTTAGTTTAGCATAAACCCACCCCATTTATTATTATTTTAGTTAGTGCATCTAGATCATCAGTCTTCCTTTTGTAGCTAGGAATCATGTGTCTTATTTGTGATGATTTTGGATCAGACAGTTTTCCTGTTATCTGTCATTCATTCACTAGCTCAAATATGAATAGACCTTGTACTGTGTCCCAGGTGTTGTGCCAAACACTAAAACTATAGAAAAGAATAACAATTCCTACCTTTCAGGGGCTCATAGTTTGGTGCATTTTTTTCAAAAAGTATCACATACCGTCATATGAGGGCAAAGTGTTATATATACTTATTTCGCTCTTGTTGCCCAGTCTGGAGTGCAATGGCGCAATCTCAGCTCACTGCATCCTCTGCCTTCCAGGTTCAAGTGATTGTCCTGCCGCAGCCTCCCCAGTAGCTGGGATTACAGGCGTGTGCCACCATGCCCACCTAATTTTTATATTTTTAGTAGAGACAGGGTTTTGCCATGTTGGCCAGGCTGGTCTCCAACTCCTGACTGCAAGTGATCTAACTGCCTCAGCCTCCCAAAGTGCTGGGATTACAGGCATGAGCCACTGTGCCCGGCATAAGATTCTTGGTTTTCAGTGAGGAAGTGTGTATTGGTAGACAGGAAATAGATCACTACTTCATATAGGTGAAATAGGATCTAATTTCATATTTTTGAATTGTGATGAGGTTTATGACAGGTTTTACAGTATCATTTTTATTTTTTTATTATTATTTTTTTGGAGACAGGGTCTTGATCTTTCACCCAGGTTGGAGTACAGTGGTGTGATCACGGTTCACTGCAGTCTCTATGTCCCAGGTTCAAATAATCCTCCCACCTTGGCCTCCGAGTAGCTGGGACTACACATGTGTGCCACCATACTGGGCTATTTTTCTATTTCTTATAAAGATGCGGTTTCTCCATGTTGCCCAGGCCTCAGCCTCCTAAAGTGCTGCGATTACAGGAGTCAGCCACTGCACCCAGCCTATAGTATAATTTTTAAAGTATACAGTTGCAACTTTCATTAATTAAATGTAATAAAGTTACATTATACTTAAGTTTATGTTTCTTGTACAAGTGAAAAATGATGAAAATTTAGGTCCATATTTTATGAAGCTCAAAACAATTTTGTTGCTTGTTCCAAAGACTGTAAGAATTAGGTTTTAACATTTTCTTGTAGTATAGAGTTAAGTATTACATTTAAAATCCTCTTAAAAGTTGTCTGAGGGCCGGGCGTGGTGGCTCACGCCTTTTAATCCAAGCACTTTGGAGGCCAAGGCGGGAGGATCACCTGAGGTCGGGAGTTCAAGACCAGCCTGACCAACATTGTGAAACCCCGTCTTCGAAAAGAAAAGAAAAAAAAAAAAGTTGTCTGAGTACTGGGTACTGTGGTTTACTCCTGTAAACCCAGCACTTTGGGGCTCCAAGGCAGGTGGATCTCTTGAGGCCAGGAGTTCAAGACCAGCCTGGTCAACATGGCGAAATCCCATCTCTACTAAAAACATACAAAAATTAGCCAGCTGTGATGGCACGAGCCTGTCTTCCCAACTACTTGGGAGGCTGAGGCAGGAGAATTGGTTGAACCCAGGAGGCAGGGTTGCAGTGAGCAGAAATCATGCCACTGCTCTCCATCCTGGGTGACAGAGTGAGACTTTGTCTCAATAAATAAATAAGTTGATGACCAGGCACAGTGGCTCAGAAACTGAGCTCATTTTCTGACTTAAACATTCCTTTTAATTTAATCTCCAGGTAATGGTAACACTGTTCACCCATTTGCTCAAACTGGAAAACTTGAGTTCATTATTTTTTTTATTTGTTTGTTTGTTTATTTCTTATCCTCTGACTCTCACTTGGGTTCAT
Organism: Cheracebus regulus; assembly: GCA_963574635.1. Classification (NCBI taxonomy): domain Eukaryota; kingdom Metazoa; phylum Chordata; class Mammalia; order Primates; family Pitheciidae; genus Cheracebus; species Cheracebus regulus. The sequence continues at coordinate 4,035 of CAUYQU010088950.1, read as the reverse complement.
TCTTGACAATATTCCTCTCCTCATCTCTACCTTTCCAAATCAAATTGGCCAAAGCTTTTGCAATAGTGCCCCAATACAGTGTAAGTTCCATCAAGACAGGGACTTTGACTTTTTTTTCACTTTCATCTCCCCAAGCTTAGGATAGTGCCTGGCACAAAGTAGAAGTGTAATAAATATTTGTTAAATAAATAATGAGTCATCATGTCCTGTCAATTCCACTTCTAAAATGTCTCTTCCAGCTTTTCATTCCTAATGCCAGTGTCCTAATTCAGGTTCATTTTCTCACTTAAACATGATAAGGATCTTCTCTTACCAAGAGCATTGTACTTGTCCTCCTTCCACTGGTCTTTCCCCATTAAACTCCATTCTCTACATTGCTGTAAGAATTTCTTTTTCTTTCCTTTCTAGAATACATGTTTGATTAAGGCATGCTCCTTTGCTGGCTCCCTATTGCTTATAGTATTGTTATAAAGTATCTAAATTTTGTATTAATATGGTACACAGTATTCTTTCTAGTCTGTGCCCAGCCTGTCTTTCTAGTTTTGCCATAGGTTGACTGAACAGTTTTATAGCTCCCCAAATTTGCAATCAGTCATCAGGCATTGGTATTTTTGTTCATTTTGGTTCTTTTTCCTGGATGCCTTTACCATCTTTCCCACTTTGTGAAATTCTACTTATCTGTCAAAGTCTATAACTCAAATGCCATTATCTCCATGAAACCTTCTTTAACCCAACATCTTCCTTAACCACACCATACTATTTTCCATGTTTCTATAGCCTGGTTATAATACTGCTATTATAGCATTTACTACATCGTATAATAATTAGGACATCTATTTCTTTCACCAAAGCTGTTTGATTCACAAGGGCTAGCTCTTGCTTGTTTTGTATCCCATTGCCAGGCATACTTTTTGGCTTACAGTAGATTCTCCTTCTCACAAAAATAATGTATTATAAATACAGACCTAATCTGTCAAATTTGAAAAAAATGCAGCTTTTTGGATAAATTATGTTTAGGTTATAGCAATATTGCAATATTCCCTCTGAAACCTGTGATGGATACATAGTTGTCTTCATTTAACACGAATTAGAATGGCAATACTAAACCCTTTATCATCCCAGCCTTATCTATTATGACCAAACTCTTAGAATCACCTGTTCAGCCTTATCTTTTGATCACTGTTTTCTCTCTAATCTTATTCTTGTTAACGATTCAATTGACTTGCCTGGGATTTTAGATACGTAGGAGGTGTAATGGGCTGAATTGTTATGTTGCTGCTGCCCCTTTAAGGTGACCAAGGACATTGCATCTGCCTGCTAAAACAAGAAAAATCACTACCTACCGTTAGATGAAGAAAGGCTGTTAAGATTCCAGATATAAAATCTTTTGGCTTTCAGGTCACTGAGTATAGGAATTAAGTCATTAAGCCCATCTCCATTTAGCATTCTAAAATACAGTGGCATTCTAAAATACATTTCTAGAATGAGAACTTGACATGACTCACTAGGATGCTTTTCTATAATTGAGCAAATCTCAAAATATGGTCTTAGAACCCCTGGGAGTCCTCAATACCATTTATGGGTCCATAAAGTTCTTCTTTTTCCAACTACATATTGGTATAAGGTAAAGTTTTATTTAGAGACTTCAATCAAAACACCACCACCCTAGTTTGAATGCAGAAGCAGATATGAGAATATATTTTTCCTTTATTAAGCCAGGTACCAGAGATTAGCAAAAATGTAAAATGATTTTCCTCTTCTTACTATTTTTATGTTTATAAATAATGGTTTGTTATTGTTACTTTAAATGACTTTTAAGTATATAGTTGAATATTTTGTTTTAATTTCTAATATATTAAAGATCTATAGTATTAATCCATATAAACAAAACCTTTATTATAACCAAACTCTTAGAACCAAATCTTCAACCTTATCTTTTGGTCACTGTTTTCTCTTTAATCTTATTCTTCATAAGAATTTAGTGGACTTGCCTGGGATCTTAGATACTTGGTGCAATGGAGCTGAACTGTTGTGGTATGTTCCTGGCCACCTTAAAAGTCCTTAAGATCCTCAATAATGGGCCCAGATTTTAGGTCCTGAGTACCAAAAATTTGAGACCCACTTTTGTAATCATAGCCTTTCTTTTACTGGTGGCGTTTTCTTTAACATGACAGAGCTTATTTTTATTTTATTTAGAGATGGTGTCTCACTATGTTGCCCAAACTAGATTCAAACTCCTGGGATCAAACTATCTTTCCACCTCAGTCCTCCCTACCTGACCTAAGCTGAGACTACAGAATTGCACCCAGCTAAAGCTAATTTTTATGTGTGTTTACACACTTTCAGCTGTTACCTAAATAAAGCCTTTTCTAATCTAAAAATGTAAGCCTTATTATATTTTTTGATAATTATATTTTATCTCATCTAGATCATAAACTTCGTGAGAACAGAAATTTTATCCTATTCATTATTATGTAGTAGCCTATACTGTACCTAGCACATTACAGAAAAATGTTCAATAAGTTTTCCCTGAACAAATATCAATTTTCACTAATTTATTTTTTTCTGTTTATTCTTAGTTCTGTCATACTCATCACTCTAAATTTATAAGCTATATGAAAACCACCTAGTTTATGGCACACAATAGGGATTCAACTGTTGGTTTTCTCCCTTCTCCTTTATTCAGTTTAGACGTTCCTGAACTTTCCTTTAATGTATTATAGTTTTTTTTAATTCTTAAATTTTATTTATACATGTAACTTTTCATTACTTTATTAATGACTTTATCAAATGAGAGTTTACCAATTTTCTTAAGACATCTATAAGATGTGTTATGCTGAAATAGATGTTGCACAAAATAAATGAAATAGACTTTTTATTGTTAATACAGTGGAAAAAGCTGATAATTGTTGAAGCTTGGTATGGGTGTATGGAGGTGCATTATATTAGTCTCTTTTGATTTGTATGCCTTAACTTTTCCATAATAAAAAACGTAAACAGAAAAGATAGATAGATTAGACTGATATGTCTGAGATGTTTACCAATACAAAAATTTTAAAGTTTATACCAGATACACCTAGAAACCTAAGCACATTTAGAGGTCTCAGAGACTGAAGGAGAAAAAACAATTATGTTTAGGGTGAAGTGGAGAAAAATCACCATTTCCATTATAATTAGTTTGAGAAAATACCTCCTTGGTAAAGAAGTAACTTAAGAAGGGTCTTGGAGATAGAAAAAGGCTACTAAATAGATTTGTCTAGGTGGAAGGTTGAAAAAATGGGGAGACGACAAAGGAAACTGGAGAGTCTGAGGGTCTGCAGAAGGCCTATCAAGCCCAGGTGAGAATTTTAGTTCTGATCCATGATGCACTACACAGTTAATATCCTCACAGTTGGAGTGATACACTAGAGTTAAGGAGCACAGAGAGGTAGAGATTGCAGTAGTTGAGTAGAGAACCTAAGGGGGCCTGGATGAGGGCAGAAAGAATGGGGCACTGTTATCCTATCATAAGAAATGAAAGAAAAAAAAAAGAGAGAAATCAAAACAATCATGGCTAGAAGTTATTCTGGAACTTTTAAAACCTATTTTTACACATAATGTGTACTTAAATTATTATTCTATTCTAATGTAATATGTATCAGTTAAGAGTTTTGAAGAAACTACATTAAAGTAGCTGCTCTATAGCAATTGAAGCTAACTATGTCATCACACTTGGATTCCAGTACCTATTGAACAGCTTGAATAATTTGAAAATGTTTATCAGGATTGCAAAAAACAGAAAACCAGTAAAGTGAATACTTTGAATTTTATACCTTCTCATTTTGTAACTTTATTAATAAAAAGTATAGTGATACAGGGCCAGGCACGGTGGCTCACACCTATAATCCCAGCACTTTGGGAGGCCGAGGCGGGTGGATCACGAGGTCAAGAGATCGAGACCATCCTGGTCAACATGGTGAAACCCTGTCTCTACTAAAAATACAAAAATTAGCTGGGCGTGGTGGCATGCACCTGTAGTCCCAGCTACTCTGGAGG
>CAUYQU010088949.1:0-17985 GCA_963574635.1 Cheracebus regulus | reverse complement strand
TTGCCACTAATTCAGCATTTCTAAGGCTGTCCCATTTTAATATTTTCTTTGCCTGGAGTTCATGGATTTAACCAGAATTTTCTATAAAGTTATGTCTGCTGCTGCATATGTATACATATCTAAGGAAGAGAACCATGTATTCCATCAGATGGACACAGGAGTGTATAATCCATAGAAGACAGTGTCCAACACATACGTATATTCTAAACCTCCTTGTCATTTTTCTTCTATTTTCAAAGTAAGTAAAAACAAAAAAATAAAAAAAATCAGAAAATTACCAAGGAGCCATAAAGTTGACATATGCCTTTGAAGCATTCCATTTAAGATCCACCTATCATGAAATTGGGGCTTATTTTGCTGCCTTAGTCTAAGTAAGAATTCCTCACCACTGGGGTCATGATATGTAAGGACATGTAGAACAGAATTTGAAGGAAGGGCTGTGGCACTGTGAGAGAGGGTGACATAGAGAAGTCTTGAGCTCAGATGGATAAGAAAACCTCTTCAAGTTAAGGTCACTTCACTCCTGTAAATAGGAAATTCTTCAGGGACATACAAGAAATAAAGAACCAGCAACTACTAGTAAGTTCACTCCATGGTCAACAGAGTAATCTCCAACATCAGAAACAAAATTGAGGTGATGCAGAAAGGTTGACAAAATGTTTATACCTCCTCAGAGAAAGAAGGTTGAAAGCTGGTGATTAAATTGAGCTTCTGTTCCTACTAAAGATACCATTTATCCCTCCACAGAAGCGATGATGAAAAATGGAGCAAGCCCCAAGCCAGAGCCAGCTGAGCCCCACTGTTTGCTCTCAGGAGGGCACATAACTTTGGGGTTCATGTCTCTACAGTCCCTAGAGCAGGGATTCTCAGTTTATTTTCTGCAGGGACAGACAAAATGAAGAATGTTAAGAATATTAATGTGCAACTTTCCTGAGGTCAGACATAATAACTAGGACTGATACATTATCTCCGGGAATCTTCATCGTAACCTACAAGATATCATTTTCATACCATCTTACAGATGAGGAAGCTGAAGCAGAGATGGTAACTAATTTGTTCAAGTAGTGGAGATAGAATTTGAACTCAGGCAGACTGTTTACAGAGTAAACATCCACACAAGACTGTCTCCTATACCTGTCTTATTCTGCACTACAAATATTTAAATATTTGTCACAGGAATGAGTGAGGCTCAGAGGTGGTTTTGGTGGCTATATTAGTCAGGGTTCTCTGGGTTAAACAGAAGCAATAGGTTATATACAGATATGTAAGAGGAGGTTTAGTATGGAAGTTGGCACACACAATTATGAAGGCTAAGAATTCCCATAAAATGCCTTCTGCAAGCTGGAGACCCAGGAGAGCTGGGGTATAGTTCGATTCAAGGCCAAAGACCTGAGAACCAGGTGAAATCTAAAAGCCAAAGAACCAGGACCTCCGATGTCCAAGGAGAGGTGATGGATGTTCCAGCTCAAGAAGAGAATTTGCCTTTCCTCCACCTTTATGCTTTATTCAGACCCTCAAAGGATTGGATAATTGGTCCCTCATTGCTAAGGACCTTAGATCTTTTTACTCAGGCTACTGATTAAAATGCTAACTAATCTCTTCCAGAAAACACCCTCTCATAAACACCAATAAATAATCTTTTATCAGCTATCTGGGCTTCTCTTCACCCAGTCAAGGTGACACAAAATTACCACGTTGCCACACTAGTTTTAACTTCACCCATTTCCTTCTACCCAAGGAGGCATATCAGCATGTACGAGGGACATTACTGGAAGGGAAAACTTGAGTTTGCATACACAAATTTAGATGCACTCTTAAACTTGGATCTTCTCATATTCTACCTATTATTAGCAACCAACACATTATAGGTGAGAGAATGGCAGCTAGTTGTCCTATATAATGGCTCTGCAGAATTGGCTACTAGAGAAGGATTCAGCAAAGAATGAGCCACAGAATCTGCTGGTTCATCACCAATGTCCTTCTTTCTTTCCCCAATAGTCACAGACTATAGCTTGGGACCATGGCTTTCTACCCAGGATCTTCATTTCTAGGTGACCCTTGCACTGGGGAGCACATTACTAACAGCTAAATAACATCCAGAATCTGAAACTGCATTTAACAGGCTCCACAAGTGATCCAGCTGCAGCTAAATTTTGAAGAGCATTGAACTGGAAGATGTCAGAAAAGCCAGATTAAGAGAAACTTCTGGACTCCTCAGAATGATCTCTGGAGCAGAGCTGCTCAGCATCCTGGCACATTCACCTAAAGCTGTTCCAAGATGGAGAAGACAACTTCTATGGTGTTCTTAAGCCACTGAATTATTACTGAGTCTCTTTATGAGAACAGCCTCATCTTACCCTCACTAATACAATGAGGGAATAGTCTTGAAGAGTTTCTCTTCTAAAGTCCAGCACTGAAAGCCCTTGAGGAAAGTACAAGGAAAAGTGCCAATGTATGTCAATCTTTCACTTCTGACAGTGTAATTGAAGAATATTATCATAAGTATCTTTTTTATTGTATAACTCAATGTCAGATAGGGTCCCATACCCCTTTCAGATCTGGTTGTAACTGACCCAAACCTCAATTCCAAGATGTAATGGAAGTCCAGGCCTTCTATTTTTTCTAAGATGGAGTCTAGCTCTGTCCCCCCAGGCTGGAGCGCAGTGGTGCTATCTCAGCTCACTGCAACCTTCACTTCCTGTGTTCAAGCGATTCTCCTGCCTCAGCCTCCCAAGTAGCTGGGATTACAGGCATCCACCACCACACCCAGCTAATTTTTGTATTTTCAGTAGAGACAGCGTTTCACTGTGTTGGCAATGGTCTCAAACTCCTAACCTCTTGATCCACCTGCCTCGGCCTCCCAAAGTGCTAGGATTGCAAGCAGGAGCCACCATGCCCAGCCCAGACCTTCTTTTTAGCTTTTGCAAATGTCCAGAGTTTCCTCTCACCATTTCTCTCAGGTGCTGAGATTTTGAATTAGCACACACTGCATTAGTTTATGCTCATATCAACCAAGCTCCTTTCCTGATTACCAATAACAACCTACCCCTCCCTTTAGAAAAATTACATATTTGGGAATCACGCAAACAGGTCCCATGTGACCTTTGTCGTGTCTCTGGATACCCTCTACTTCTTCACCACTTCCTCTTTTACCTTTCCCTAGTGTATCAGGGAACAGTATCAATCAAAGGGGAGAGGATGAAGGGGAAGGAATAAAATATCAGAATCTTAGAACAGAGAACTGCACTAGCCTAAGGTTTCGGTTTAAAAATGATCCTGGCATTATCAGGCAATAAAGGCATTTCTGCTGCTTTCCTGTATTCTGAAGTCTTTAGTTTCAGGCTCCCTTCCTTTATTGGTACTTTTTGGCCACATCTTATATTCAAGGAGCTGTGGCACACCATCACTAACACCTTTCCCCCTAAATTAATGCATTTTATACCAGCATTTGACACCATTTATTGTGCATTTACTACATGCCAAGCACTTTGCTAGGCTCAGAGGATTCAGGGGTCAGAAGACAAGAACTCTAACCTCAAAGAGCTTAGTATCTACTGGGAAAACAGCTCCAAATTGATGATCATAAAACACCGTGGTTACAGCTCAGATTGAAATATACACCAGTGCAGAGTGAGTGAAGAGAGTCTCCCCCAAAGGCTGTCACCCAGGCTGACACTTGAGGCAGGCGAGGGCGATCAGAAGAGCATTCCAAAGGCTAGAACTACAGGTGTAAAAGGCTAAGAACATGGTTTCCTCAGGACCTATGAATACTATTCAAGTGTGTACGGTAGGGGGAATAAGTGAATGGAGGGGGAAAAAGGCTGATAGATGAAGTTGAGCAGGTGGCCAGGGCCAGTTTGCTAAAGGTGTTTAGACCTTATAAAAGATTAAACTTGATCTAGATTCTTACCCTTTTTCCTGCCATGGACCTTTTTGGAAGTCTGATGAAGCCTATGGACCTCTTTCCAGAAAAATGTTTTTATATGTATATAACATATGATTACAAAGAAACCCAGCTGTGTTATGTACAGTTCTATCCAGGTGAAGACCCCAGATGAAGAACACGTGAAGGTGGTGAAGTGCCAGGATGCAGGGAGGGGCTGCTCAGAGCAGATGTGCGTCTCAGAAAGAGCACTCAAAAACCGAGTCAGCGGCTTGGAAAGAGAGGAGACTGAGTTGAAGGACCAGTCTGGCAGCTGTTAGAGGAGGCCAGGTGACAAGGTCTGTCATTATTACTGTTTTTTAATATTTATGTAGTTCTTCTAAAACAGTGGTTCTTGCCTCTAGAAAGCTGAGCATCTTCTTTAATATTAAATCCTTTGCAAAACTTCTTTTATTATCTCAAGGCAAAATTTGATGATAACATAACCTACCTACATACCTTCCTTACACCTTTAGGAAAAACTTATTGAAAAAGTAACTTTGAGTAAGATCATATGTGTTTCAAAATGCCATTGTTCAAGCACAACTAGACTAGAGGACATAATGAAGTCATCAGCATATATACTATACCCAGAGTCACCGTGCCGGTGACAGTTCCAAATGCTGAGGACAGAAACATGCTATGTTAGCAATTTTAATCCTCAAGGGCCATTGCCACGGTGATGCAAGTTGCCCAAAACATTGGACAACTCACATTTCAGAACAAAATAAAACACAATCATCATTTTTCAATATACACAGCAATTACATTACTGGAAAAGTCAGTGTCGATTAAAACCACACAAAAATACTTCATGTTGGTTTGTGTAATGAAGTTAGCTTCCCAGTTTAGTTTATTGCAACCAGATTTTTAATCTATATGTATGATTGGTGGATGGGGATCAATTCATTGGTGTGCAACATGGCTCTCCATATAACTGGATGTCTAGCATCCTTGGTCCTGGTTCACTTTTACTGTGAAGTCCAAAAACATGCCCCAACAAAATTGAAATACTATATAGAAAATATCATTCCTATTGAGAAGCATGAGTATAAAATAAACAAGCCCTAAAATCGTAATTAAGCACTGTGATCGTGTGTGTGTGTGTGTGTGTGTGTGTGTGTGTGTGTGTGTGTGTGTGTGTGTGAAGGAGGGAAAGGAAGAGAGAGAAAGAAGAAGAATGGAATGGGATGTAGAGAACAGCTAGGAGAAACCTATTAATGTTTCTGAGACCCATTTCTAAATTGGGAAAGGTTGAGAATGCTTGTAAAAAGCCCCCAGCCTTGACAAACTCTCTCTCCTGTCAATCTCCAGATTTGGTTAGCACCTGAGGCTTCATAAAAAAAAGAAAGAAAGAAAAGACACTTGCTCCACCAGTCTCTCCAACTGCACCAAAGGGGGAAATTACCCTTTGACCCCTAAAGCCATTTGCTAATGACCTGCAGCATGAGATTGGAAGGCTTTTCTCATTAGTGCATGACTACATTGCAAATGTTATTGCCAGCCAGCCGATTATAAAAGCATAAAGAGAAAGTAATTAGCACAATCATTTTACATAGAGTAAATTTTAGTGCAGCCAGTTTGTCAGAGATGCAATTTCATGGGATCACAGCCATGCATTAATGGAGTTATGGGAAACTGTTAATTTGTTATTTGAAATGAAGTCCTTATCTCTAGCCAGTTAGCTCAGTTAGTTAGTGCCTAATGCTAAGGAGGCCAAGGGCATGGGTTTGCCTTCAGTGATGTCCAGTTTGACTTTGTAATGTTGCACAACTGCTGACTGGCACTCCCAGCTGGCCAATTCATGGGGGAGGCTGTACATTCCAAGTGGAATAATTTCCAGGGTTCCATGAGCATAGATGACTCAGGAAAATTTGCTGGGTGAATTTAAATTTAAAATGCACATACAAAAAGGGCATTATGAGGACTCCTTTTGGCGACGCTGTTCTGTACTTTGGCTGTGGTGGTAGATATGCAAACCCACCCATGTGATAAAATTCTATAGGACTAAATACTCACACACACAAATGAGTACAAGTAACATTGAAAACCTGAATAAAATTATAGGTTGTTTCAAGGTCAATATCTTGGTTGTGATACTGTAATATAGTTTTTTTGTGAACTGCTACATTTAGGGGAAACTGATTAAAGGATACATGAGATCTCTTGGTATTATTGCTTACAACTGCATGTGAATTTCTGGTCATACCAATTAATTTTTCATTACAAATTTTAAAATGCACATATGGTTAGTGATGGCTAAGTGGAATAAATCTTGTATTTCTAAGACAGCATATAATTCAAGAAAAATGGTTCAGGAAGAATTTCACTGGTTTCTGAACACTCTATCTTAGTGCTCCAGAAAAACTGGTCCTCTGATTTGGAAACTCATTGTCTATTTTGTTTAAAAAAATAGAAACTAGATGTTCAAACTTGACTTTCTCTAATCCTGTCAATTTGAGTCACAGTAGACATCATCAGAGACTAATAGGTGAGTTAACTGTAAATTCCCAGTATTAAAATTTTCATGAAAAAAATGAAGAACTAGTCACTTTTTAGCTTATTTTAAATAACAATCATCCTAAATACGTAATCATATCAAAACCTCATCTGAGAATAAAGCTACTTTTCAATACAATCATTGAGATAGCCAAACAAAATATATCTGAGTGCCATATTTAGCCTTAGACTACAAGTTTTCCACCTGATACATAAACACAGGTGAGACTTGGGATTTTAGAATCCCAATTTATTTCAGAATGAGCTACAAACTAAGCCTATAGTGTTTCATTCTTAAAGAACTCACAGAAGAAAATCAACAACCCCATATCTAAGATAATTTTAATTCTCATTTCTCCAAGTCTGTTCCATGAGCTCTTCTGTGAAGAAAGGGCTCCCTGACCAATTATGTTAGAAGAATCCTGCATTCCATATCCAACCCTCCACCACTGCAGTAAGTTGAATAGTGTCCTCCCAAAATTCATGTCTACCCAGAACCTCAGAATGTGTTCGTATTTGAAAGCAAGGTTTTAGGCCAGGTGCAGTGGCTCACATCTGCAATCCCAGTACTTTGGGAGGCTGAGGCAGCACTTTGGGAGGCTGAGATTTATTTCACTGAAGGTAGGGTATTCGAGACCAGCCCGGCCAACATATTGAAACTCTGTCTCTACTAAAAACACAAACAAATTAGCGGGGCATGGTAACACACACCTGTAATCCCGGCCACTCGGGAGGCTGAGGCAGGAGAATCACTTGAATATGGGAGGCAGAGGTTGCAGTGAGCCAAAATCATGCCACTGCACTCCAGCCTGTGCAACAGAGCAAGCCTCTGTCAAAAAAAAGAAAGAGAAGAAAGAAGAAAGAAAGAAAGAAAGAAAGAGAGAGAGAAGGAAGGAAGGAAGGAAAAGAGAGAAAGAGAGAAAGAAGAAAGAAAGAAAGAAAAGGAAGGAAGGAAGGGAGAGAGAGAAAGAGAAAAGAGAGAGAAAGAGAAAGAAAGAAAAAGAAAGAAAGAAAGAAGGAAGGAAGGAAAGGAGAGAGAGAAAAGAGAGAAAGAAAAGAAGGAAGGAAGGAAGGGAGAGAGAGAAAGAAAAGAGAAAGAAAGAAAAAGAAAGAAAGAAAAGAAAGAAAAAAGAAAGAAGGAAGGAAGGGAGAGAAAGAAAAGAAGAATGAAAGAAAAAGAAAAGAAAGAAAAGAAAGGAAAAAGAAAGAAAGGAGGAAAGAAGGAAGTAAAGAAGGAGGGAGGAAGGAAAAAAGAAAGATCTTTGCAGATATACATAGTTAAGGTGAGGTCATTCCAGGTTAGATTGGGCCCTAAATCCAACAACCGGCATTCAGATAAGAGGAGGAGAGGACACCCGGAGACACATACAGGGAAGAGAAGCATGTAGAGAGGAGGCAAAGATTGGAGTGAGGCAGCTACAAGTCAAGCAGCACTGAGAATTAATTATCAGCAGCCACCAAAAGCGGGCATACTTCTGGCCTCTCGAACTGTGAGAGAACAAACGTATGTTGATAAGCAAACCGAATTTGTGATCGCTTGTTATGGCAGCAGCAGGAAATGAATGCAGCCTCCTGTTCAGAGATCTGCAGTGTATATTTGCATGTTGAAAGCTTTGAGAAGTTCTTAAGTGCCCCTAATTTACTTAACTTTAGAAGCATTTTTCCCCATCGAGTACCCATTAGTCTCATGGAACATATTTTTTAAATGCCGTTTTAGACAATTTCACATTTCAATGTGTATATATATCACTTGAAGATTTTATTAAAATGAAGATCCTGATTGAGCCAGTCTCAGACGGGGCCTGAGAGTCTGCAGGCTAACAATCTCCCCAGTGACGGCCATGCTGCTGGTCCTTGCTCCACACTTGCAGCAGCAGGTTTTAGATTCTGTACACCACAAGGCAGGGTCAGAGTGGGTCATCTTCCAGGGTCTTATCCAGTTGAAAGGATAATGGCTTAGCCATCTGTGGTGGTTTGATTTTTGTTCCCAGCTCTTTGCTTCCTGTTGATAGGGAACTTTGCAGTGCCTCCCACAGTGACTGGAGTAATTTCCCTGTCTCATTCATCTTGGGTTTAAGGAATTTTTGGAATATTTATGAATGAAGAATAATGTACAAGTACAATGATTTCCACTCCCCGCCACCCCATTACCAGGAATATTAGTGGATGACAAGTTTTGTCCCCTTTAGACCGAGCCCCAGAATGAAGACATGTAGAGAAGACCTCAACCCAGCCAGTAAGCTGGAGCCCAGCCTGGCCTAGCCAAACCCAGCAGAGATCAGCCAAACCTTAGCCTACCTCTAGACCTACGAGAGGGAAGTAAATGCCTACTGGCATAAGCTACTGAGATTCTGAGTTTGTTGGTTATACAGCAAAAACTAACCAACACACCATCTCAGTCTCCTATCTTTTTACCTGTAACTATGGATGCAAAAGTTTATCTATAAGCTGGGAAGTGATTGGCTGTTAGCCACCTACTCAGTACCAAGAGGTAGAAGATATAATTCCTACTCAGAGAATTGACAGGCAAGCTTAGGAAAAAAGTAATGTACAAATGAAAGAATAGATTGTAGTATAAAACTGTGTAACACTCAGGGTAATTAAATTTAGGTGTAGTCTAAGTAGGCTGGAGTTGTCAGAGAACCTATGGATGGGCTTTCGGTAGGTAAGGAGAAGTAAAGCATTCATTCTGAGAGGAAGAGGATGTCCTCTGGAAAAACGGTTCTAACAGAGTTGAATGCCGCAAGCTAACAAAGTATTGATTGCAAAATTCAAGCCACCTATTTTTGTCCATTATGGGAAAGCTCACATACATTATTACACTGTGGCAGGCCATTTGTGACCATTTGGAGGAGAAAAAACATTCTACTTGTACATTATTTATTCCTGGCACAGTAACAATTGAGGCACAATGAGGAGCCGCCAGTGGCCGGCTTTCAGTGGCCATGACAAAGCGAAGGCACTAAGGCCAGTGAGCTGCAGGCAGGAGCCAGCAGGCGTTCTTTGCCCAGTGGAACTGACAGAGGCTCAGAAATATTGGAGCAGGAGAAAAAGTGCTTTGCACCAAATTACTTTTTATTCCTCACTTAATAAAAACTTCTTGGGTTGTCTTCAGTTATTGCGGCTGGGTTCATGATTCATAGATCATAAATGTATGCATAGAGCATTTCTTCTGATGATGTGCTGGGGATTAGGGGAACTTCGGAGGGAGGAATGAGTTGGAGCAGAGTGATGAATGCCCAGCCCCAGGGGTCTACTCACCTACAGGAGCCATTTCCAAGAGGAGACATTGCAACAACTGTCCATGGGGAAACCAGGAAATGGAATCCCTGTCCAGTGGTTCCCATAACAAGGATTATAATTGTCTCTAAGATAAAAGAGCTTAGTAAATGTTCAGTCCCTACATACTTATTTTAAAAGGTGGGAAACTGAGGCTCAAAAAAATAATTTGCCCAACTTAATCAGTGTGGACCCAAAATAAAAATCTCAAACTCAGAATTCCCTGGCCATTGTCTTCCCACTTGTAGCAGGAGGCCTCAGCACAGTGGAGGCCCAGCCCCATCAGGGGATCTGCAGCACCTGCCTCCAGGCTTGGTCTTTGTCCAGAGATCTTGGAGACAGCTCATCCTGGGGAAGAAGAAGTACAGGATACACAGAAGCCCAGCCATGGCCAGAGGAAACCAGAGAGGGAAACTGCAGCAGGGCCTGTGCTGCTCAGATTGTCCTCTGGTCTCACACTGGTGCCTTCTCCTTGCCACAGCTGGACCAGGATTGTCAGAATCTAGAGAAAGAAGATGGTTCATCAAAAATGGAGCTGCTCACATTTATTGAATACTTTTTTAAAATATTTTATTAAGTTCTGGAATACATGAGCAGCACATGCAGGTTTGTTACATAGGTAAACGTGTGCCATGGTGGTTTGCTGCACCTGTCAACCTGTCACCTAAGTATTAAGCCCCACATGCATTAGCTATTGTCCTGATGCTCTCCCTCTCCTCGCCCCACCGACAGGCCCTAATATGTGTTGTTCCCCTCTCTGTGTCCATGTGTTCTCATAGTTCACCTCCCACTTATAAGTGAGAATACAAGTTTTCACTCACTGTTCACTTCTATGACTAGATCCATCTGCCTTTATTGCTCTCATTTCTCCCCTTTCTTTGCTGTGGACATTGACATAACATTCTTTACTAAGACTTCGTCTTTCTTTCTTCCTCTAGGTCTTGCCAGACTCTGTCCAGTCTCAAATTCCAAGAGATAAGATAATCTTTCCCTCTGAGGGCAAAGGATGGAGCCCTCTTTGTTTTTTGTTCCTGTGTTAGTTTGCTGCGGACAATGGCTTCCAGCTCCAACCATGTCTCTGCAAAGGACATGATCTCATTCCTTTTTATGGCTGCATAGTATTCTGTGGTTTGTATGTACCACATTTTCTTTATTCAGTCTATCATTGATGGGCATTTGGGTTGATTCCATGTCTTTGCTATTGTGAATAGCGCTACAATGGACATACTAATGCATGTGTCTTTATACTCTATTGAATACTGAAGTGGCATCATTTGTCTGGGGCAAATACCCAGGGTTTGTCATCTCATCCCAAGGAAATCAGGTATTCAAACAAAAAGTGGGTTTAGGAGCAGAGGTTTAATAGGCAAGAGAAAGAGAAAAAAGAGTATATCTCTCTTCTGTGAGAGACAGACACCCAAGTGGGACTTCTGGTCCCGTGGTGAAGTGCAGGGGGTTTTGTAGACTGGTTTGAGGAGGTGGTGTCTGATTTACATAGGGCCCAAAGATTGTTGGACCAGGTATGACATTTACATAGTGCAAGAGGAAGCTGGCTGCCCCACCCTAATCTTTTATTATGCAAATGGCATGTCTATTTGGCTTGTGCCTTGTTGCCTGCTTCTCACTGTACAGGTGGTTGGCAAAATAAAGGGAAGATGGAGCCGCCATTTTTAACATGCATAGTCCCCAGGTAGCCCCTTTCCCATTGGCACAGCTGCTAGCATTCACCCGTGCAAGCTTCTAGCTTGCCTTTCTATGTCTGCAACTCAATTTTACAGGCTGCTCTTTGTTAGAAAAGAAATTATTTTGGGGATGCTTTTTATTAAAAGGATAACTTTACCAAGGATTTCCTTACCCTCATTATCTGCCTAAATAATTTTTTTAATTCCTATATCAATACTTTACATGAATTATCTCCTTCAGCCTCACCAAAGCCCATCTTACAGATGAGGAAACTGAAACTTGAAGATGTTAGGTAGCTTGTCCAGAATCTTGATGCATATGTATGGTGGAGATAGGGCTTGAAGGTGAACTTTCTACTCCAGGGCTCTTGCACATAACCTCTATTGCAAGTTGCTTTAGCACAGAAGCAACCTCTGTGCTAACAGGGTGAAATGTATTCATGCAAACATGGCCACAAATATTATTCTCCCTCCAGCCCACCCAAGAGTATTCTATCATTGTCAAAGCCCCTTGCTCCACCCTTTTCCCTCAGAGGGAAAGATTATCTTATCTCAGAATTTGAAAAGGGACAGAGTCTGACAAGACCTAAAAGAGGAATGAAAGGAAAGACCAACTCTTAACAAAGAATGTCATGTTGATGTCCACAGCAAAGAAGGGAGAGAAATGAGAGCAATAAAGTCAGATGGATGGAAGTGAACAGCGAATTCAAAGCTCCAGGCAGTGTGAGATGCAGGAGAACTGAGGAGAGGAAAGTGGATATGAGAAGTGCTGCTGGGGATTAGTGTTCCTCAGTAGATAAAAATAAAAAATGGAGTTGCTTTCATATTACTGTATGCTTATGAAAGTGTACTTCAGGAAATGTGACACCATTTCAGAGCTAATAACAACTTGAATGTCACCAAATTTTGAGACCAAAGTAGACAATTTCAATAGGTTCATATCTGTGAAGAAACAGGGAACAGAAAGCATCCCATGTGCAAACTTGTTATGCATATACTGGGGTTAGGAAAAGTTTCCATAGTCCCAGCGGGCCCCAGGTAACCACCCATTGGGTTCTCCTCACTTGCTGCCTAGACAGAGCCAATTTATCAAGACAAGGAAATTTCACCTAGAGAGATAATTCACACAGAATTAACTCAGGGAGATTGAAGTCTTATTACTAGTCAAATCAGTCTCTCCAAAGACTCGAGGATTGAGGTTTTTAAGGAAAAGGTGGTGGGTAAGGGGCTAGTGAATAGGGAGTGCTGACTGGTTGGGTTAGAGACGGAATCATAGGGAGTGGAAGCTGTCCTCTTATGCTGAGTTCATTCCTTGGTAGGGGCCACAAGACCAGATGAGCCAGTTTACCAATCTGGGTGGTGCCAGCTGATCCATCAAGTACAGGGCCTGCAAAATATCTCAAGCACTGACCTTAGGCTTTGCAATAGCGATGTTATACCCAGGAACAATTGGGGGAGAGTCAGAATCTTGCGGCTTCCAGCAGCATGATAACTAAACCATAATTTATAACCTTGTGGCTAATTGGCTAGTCCTACAAAGGCGGTCTAATCCCCAAACAGGAAGGAGTTGTTTTTGGGAAACGGCTATTATCATCTTTGTTTCAAACTACAAACGAAGTTCCTCCAAAAGTTAGTTCAGCTTATGCCCAGGAATGAACTAGGAGAGCTTGCAGGTTAGAAGCAAGATGGAGTCGGTTAGGTCAGATCTTTTCACCGTCATAATTTTCTCAGTTATAATTTTTGCAAAGGCAGTTTCAATCATAGCAGAGGCTACTAACCCAGCAAAGGACAGAAGGGCTCTTGTGGAATCCTTCTGCAAGTAAGCAGTCTCCAAGCCCAACATCTGAAGCAAGAAAGGAGAAAATGACAAAAGATAAAAGGCCACAGAGAACACTTTTCCAAACATATAAACAACACCCTTTGAGAACTTCTTGAACTACCTGGAAGATTTGAAGAGGAGTATGTTTGCGGTAATTCTAGTGGGACAGAGAAGTGCTGCTTGGTTCTATTTTCATGATCCTGTAAACTAAAAGTAAAATTCTAAGCCCCCCAACTGACTGAACAGACCATTGCTTGGCCAAGGCAACCCCAGAGTAACCTTGAAAAGGAGTTCTCCGCCATGACAGGATTGGGGGTCAGGCACACCTCATTGTACCCCCTCCTTCACTAGCCATGATTAGTTTCCTACCCTAAGGATTAAACTGAGACCAGTCTTTTCAAAGGACTCCACCACTGATATCAACCAACTGCCTGATGCTACCCCTCTTTTTTTGCTGATAAGAGACCACCTACCACAGAGTGGCTCTAGCCAGTCAATGTAGAAGATGCAGTGAGAGTTTTCATATCCTCTCTTTCACCTTTTGACATCAGAGGGCAGAAAACTCTACCCTCTCATCATGCTAACTCTGCTGTTTTTCTACATGGGGCTCGGGAAGGGGCATGAAGCTCAGTTGCACATGTGCTTATTTCTCCCCTCATAAATATTCACAAATCCTCCTATAGCTTATTAATATGTGTATTTGACCACCCTGTTCCCTTTGTCCCTCCCTCAAAGTATCTGTTTCCAGCTTCTGACCAGAGGCTACACTTCCCAGCCTGTCAGAATGTCCACCTGCAGGTTGCAACCCTTTATAAGAAATAAAGCTAGGCCGGGCATGGCAGCTCACACCTGTAATCCCAGCACTTTGGGAAGCCAAGGTGGTTGGATCACAAGGTCAGGAATTCAAGACCAGCTTGGCCAAGATGGTAAACCCCATCTGTAAAAATACAAAAGTTAGCCAGGCGTGGTGGCGGGCTCCTATAATGCCAGCTACCTTGGAAGCTGAGGTAGGAGAATCACTTGAACCCAAGAGGCAGAGGTTGCAGTGAGCTGAGATTGTGGCACTGCACTCCAGCCTGGGCAATAAGAGTGAGACTCTGTCTCAGAAGGAAGGAAGGAAGGAAGGGAGGGAGGGAGGGAGGAAGGAAGGAAGGAAGGAAAGGAGGGAGGGAGGGAGGGAGAGAGGGAAGGAAGGAAGGAGAGAGAGAGAGAGAGAGAGAGAAAGCAAGCTGTGCTTTCCAAATTTAGAAACCTCACCATTGTTCTGTTGACAATCCAAATACAGCCCTAATTTTGAGAAACCTAAAAGAGCAAGAATTATGTAGTCTATCTCCATTGAAAATTTAGAAAAATTGAAACCAGAAATTGGTAATATACGTACAAAGGAATGTCATTCAGTCTTTAAAAAGAAGGAGATCCTGCCATTTTCAACAACATGGGTGAACTCAGAGGACATTATGCTATGTGAAATAAACCAGAGAAAGAAAAATAAGAAAAATTCTGCATGATTTCACTTATATGTGGAATCTAAAAATGTGTGAAAGCCATAGAAGCAGAGAGTAGAATGGTGACTACCAGGGCCAGGGAGGTGAGGGAAATGGGGAGATGCTGTTCAACAAATATGAATCTGTAGTTATGCAATAATGAACAAGTCCTGGAGAGCTAATGTATAGCATGGGACTGTAGTTAATAATACTGTAACATGGACTTGAACTTTTCTAAGAGAGTGGATCTTAAGTGTTTGCCCCACATACACAAAAAGAGATAACTATATGAAGAGATGGATATGTTATTAGCTTGACTGTAGTAATCAGTTCACTAAGTCAAGGTGTATCAAAACATCACATGGTATTCTTTAGATTACACAAGTTTAGTAAAAAAATAAATTGATAATATAATTAGGTGACATATGTTGATCTGAAGGATATATAGCAGATCTGCCCATAATTTAGAAAGGGGAGTGGAAGTCCTAATTCTAGTAAGGGGAGTGGAGGTTTCAGTCTGGGTTTCGAAACGACGATGAGTACTAAGATGTGGGTTTAGGACATGGCAAGAAAGTCATGAGGGCTGTGAGGAAGCACTGGGAGAAGATGCAGGCAAGGAGCCTAACCCTCAGTGTACAACTTTTTAGCTGCTTAGCAACCCCTGCCTATAGATTAAGCAGTCGCTCTTTCAGAGCTATTTGTTGTAAGTAGCAAAATTGTATTTGAGTCACCAAAGAGTTGCTCTGGCTTTCAGAGGTGACAAGCTGACCACCAAAGGCAGTCAGTCACCAAGGCTTATTAGGGTTGTACCATGAGCTGCCTTGCAGGGAGTTCAAAAGGAATAGGACCCAGCCCCTAGCAATCCCAGAATAGTTAACCATCCAGGCAACGTACACTATGTGTTCAAGTGAAGATGTTATATACACACATACACACACACACACACACACACACACACACATATGTACATATATATATGAACACATAATTTAAAATACACTGAGAGGTATTTATCTCTCACCTCTCAGTGTATTTTAAATTATGTGTTCTTGAAATATACTGGATTATCTCAATCTTTTGTTTGTAAGTATACGTGTGATCATGTCCCATTTTAATGTAAAGAAATTCAATTTATTTGCCCTGAAAAGGAACACCCAAGGCAAAGGAAGAATGAGTAGTTAACCAGCATCCAGGGTTAGGGTGTAACAAAATATTCTGTGACCCAATCAGGCTATTATAACCTAAGATCACTGCTATGCAAAGAAGTTCACTATGGAAAGAGGGTTTATTTCTCCCACAGAAATACAAACCACCATCAGAGATTACTACAAACACCTCTGTGTAAATAAACCAGTAAATAGAAGAAATGGATAAATTCCTGGACACTTACACCCTCCCAAGACCAAACCAGAAAGAAGTTGAATTTCTTAATAGACCAATAACAAGATCTGAAGTTGCAGCAATTAATAGCCTACAAACCAAAATAAGTCCAGGACTAGATGGGTTCACAGCTGAATTCTACCAGAGGTACAAAGAGGAGCTGGTACCATTCCTTCTGAAACTATTCCAAATAATACAAAAAGAGGGAATCCTCCCTAACTCATTTTATGAGACCAACGTCATCCTGATACCAACACAACTAAAAAAGAAAATTTCAGGCCAATATCCGTAATGAACACTGATGCAAAGATCTTCAATAAAATACTGACAAAACAAATCCAACAGCACATCAAAAACCTTATCCATCACTATCAAGTTGGCTTCATCCCAGGGATACAAGGCTGGTTCAACATATGCAAATCTATAAATGTAATTCACCACATAAACAGAACCAAAGGCAAAAACCACATGATTATCTCAATAGATGCAGAGAAGGCCTTCAACAAAATCCAACAGCCCTTTATGCTAAAAACTCTCAATAAACTAGGTGTCAATGGATCATATCTCAAAATAATAAGAGCTATTTATGACAAACCCACAGCCAATATCATACTGAATGGGCAAAAACTGGAAGTGTTCCCTTTGAAAACTGGCACAAGACAAGGATGCCCTCTCTCACTACTTGTACTCAACATAGTATTGGAAGTTCTGGTTAGGGCCATCAGACAAGAGAAAAAAATAAAGCATATTTGAATAGGAAGAGAGGATGTCAAATTGTCCCTGTTTGAAGATGACATGATTGTATATTTAGAAAACCCCATCGTCTCAGCCCAAAATCTCCTGAAACTGATAAGCAACTTCAGCAAAGTCTCAGGATACAAAATCAATCTGCAAAAATAGCAAGCATTCCTATGCACAAATAACAGACAAACAGCCAAATCATGAGCAAACTCCTATTCACAATTGCTGCAAAGAAAATAAAATACCTAGGAATATAATTAACAAGGGATGTGAAGGACCTCTTCAAGGAGAACTATAAACCACTGCTCAAGGAAATAAGAGAGGACACAAACTGATGGAAAAACATTCCATGCTCATGATTAAGAAGAATCAACATCGTGAAAATGACCATACTGCCCAAAGTAATTTACAGATTCAATGCTATCCCATAAAGCTACCAATGACTTTCTTCACAGAATTGAAATAAAACACCTTAAACTTCATATGGAATCAAAAAACAGCTCACATAGCCAAGGCAACCCTAAGCAAAAAAAAAACCAAGCTGGAGGCATCACTCTACCTGGCTTCAAACTATATTGCAATGCTACTGTAATCAAAACAGCCTGGTACTGGTACCAAAACAGACATATAGATCAATGGAACAGAACTGAGGCCTCAGAAAGAATGCCACACAACTACAACCATCTGATCTTTGACAAGCCTGACAAAACAAAGCAATGGGAAAGGATTCCCTATTTAATAAATGGTATTATGGCTAGCCATATGCAGAAAGCTGAAACTGGATCCCTTCCTTACACCTAATACAAAAATTAACTCTAGGTGGATTAAAGATTTAAACATGAGGCCTAACACCGTAAAACCTCTAGAAGAAAACCTAGGCAATACCATTCAGGACATAGGCATGGGAAAGGACTTCATGACTAAAACACCAAATGCAATGGCAACAAAAGCCAAAACAGACAAATGGGATCTAACTAAACTTAAGCGCTTCTGCACAGCAAAGGAAACTATCAATAGAGTGAACTGGCAACCAACAGAATGGGGAAAAAAAAATTGCAAGCTACCCATCTGACAAAGGGCTAATATCCAGAATCTACAGAGAAAAACAAATTTACAAGAAAAAAAAAAAAACCATCAAAAAGTGGGCAAAGGATATGAATAGACACTTTTCGAAAGAAG
>CAUYQU010088947.1:0-26164 GCA_963574635.1 Cheracebus regulus | reverse complement strand
GGTCACCATATTGATGCCGAACTTAGTGCGGACACCCGATCGGCATAGCGCACTGCAGCCCAGAACTCCTGGGCTCAAGCGATCCTCCCACCTCAGCCTCCCGGGTAGCTGGGACTACAGGCACGCGCCACCGCGCCTGGCCATTTATTTATTTTTTTGAGATAGTCTTGCTCTTGTTGCCAGGCTGGAGTGCAGTGGCATGATCTCAGCTTGCTGCAACCCCCACCTTCTGGGGTTCAAGCAATTCTCCTGCCTCAGCCTCCTGAGTAGCTGAGATTATAGGTGCATGCCACTGTGGCCAGCTAATTTTTGTCTTTTCAGTAGAAACAGGGTCTTGCCATGTTGGCCAGACTGGTCTAAAACTCCTGACCTCAAGCAATCCACTTGCCTCGGCCTCCCAAAGTGCTGCGATTACAGGTGTGAGCCATTGTGCCCAGCCCCACCTATCAATCATTCCATAGATGAGGAGACTGAGGGTCAGAGAGGCTGATCTGCCCTAGGTCATCCACAGAGGAACGAGTGGGGCCAGGACTGAACCCAATTCTCTGGATTGAGCCCAAGTATGTAGCCACCACACTCTGTGGCCTCCGTGGGCACAGAGAGGGTATCCTGGTAGAAGAGTTGGGCGGAACCCACCTACCCAGAGATCCTTGACCCCGCCCCTCTCCAGGGCATAGCCCAGCACCTGAAGAGCCTGGGAGCGGAGAAGGAGACAGCCCAGAAGGAGTGCGAGGCATTTCTGTCCACACGACCCGTGGGTCCTGCTGCCCTGCAGCTGCCTGTGGCTCTCAACAGCGTGAAGAACAGGTTCAGTGGCGTGCAGGTTCTGTGCAGCCTCTACGGGGAGAAGTGAGTGCTCTGGGGACAGGGCAGCCAGGCAGGGCAGCAGCGTGTGGCTGGGGGAGCGTCTGAGCCTTGCCTCCTGTGCGGCAGAGCCAAGGCTGCCCTGGGTCTGGAGCAGCAGATCCGGGATGCGGACAGGGTCATCCAAGGCCTCGAGGCCACCCTGGTGCAGGAGGCCCCCATCCCTGCTGAACCGGGGGCGCTGCAGGAGAGGGTCAGCGAGCTGCAGGTAAGGGGCCGGCCGGGGCCTCTGGTGGGAGGGGGCACAGCTGATCCAGCATTCAGGGGCAGGTGGGGTGGACACGGCGTCTCCCCAACCATGAGGGTGCACGGTTGCATCTGCTCCTTCCGCAGCACCGGCGGAGGGAGCTGCTGGATCAGCAGGCCTGCGTGCTGGGGCTGCACCGTGCGCTGAAGGCCGCCGAGCATGCATGCGCCGCGCTGCAGAACAACTTCCAGGAGTTCTGCCAAGACCTGCCTCGCCAGCAGCGCCAGGTGCGAGCCCTCACCGACCGCTACCACGCCGTAGGGGACCAGCTGGACCTGCGGTGAGCAGCTGGGTGCTCGGGGCACAGGGTGTGGGCTGGTGCAGAGCTAGGCACTGCTGCCTACAAGCTGTGTGATCCTGGGCTGCTGCCTTCACTTCTCTGAGCTGCTTCCTCAGCTCTAAGATGGAGTAACAACAGCACTTGCCTCCCAGGGCGGTGCCTGGCAGAGACCGGCCCGTCTCTGAATCTCCAGCTCAGGGTCAGGGAGTGGGGAGCAGAGCAGGCCGCTCAGGCCACCTGACCTGCCCCCGGGAGGAGGCTCCCACCCACCTCCCTGTGCACCTACCTCTGTCCCCAGAGGCCGGGTCTCACCTCTATTCTGGGCCTTGTCCTCCTGCAGGGAGAAGTTGGTGCAGGATGCCACCCTCACCTACCAGCAGTTCAAGAACTGCAAAGATAACCTGAGCTCCTGGCTGGAGCACCTGCCCCACGGCCAGGTGCGGCCCAGCGACGGCCCCAGCCAGATCGCCTACAAGCTGCAGGCGCAGAAGGTGAGGCTGGCCCGGGACAGCTGCGTGTGCCCATGTTGCCCCCTAGCGGCCAAAGCTCAGAAACGCTCTAAGGGTCTTCAAAGCCCAGGCTGCGAGGCCTTGGGCCCCTTCCCTGGCCTCCAGCTGAAATGCTCCACTTTGCCCATGGACAGGGCCAGCCCATTGCTGTCTGGCCTGACTGGGGAGGTGGGATTTACAAGCTCAGGCCACAGAGCCCTGAGGGTTCCAGCCACTACTGCATCTTGCTCATACTCATCAAGCCCCTGCTATGTACCCTGGTGGGGGAGGTGTGTGATGTGGATAAGCGTTGGTGGGAGAAGCCAGCATGCTGGGGGTGCCCCCAGGCTGGACACCCATGTGGGTCAGGGCCAGTGGTGTGGGAGGAAGCCAGGGTAGCCGGGGGAGGGATAAAGTGTCCCACGCAGGGGACATGGCAGTCAGGGGAAAGGACAGGGACTCGGGCAAGGGTGACCAGATGGGCAGACCACACAGGCCCTTCCGGCACAGGACCCAGGCTTCACGCACTCCCGTGGCCCCTGGGAGCTGCTGGGGAGGGGACGCTTCCAGACTGGTGTTTAGAAGCTGGCTCTGGCTGCCGCGTAGAGAATGGCTAACAGGGTGGGAGTGAGGACACGGAGGCCTGTGCCGACCCAGGGTGGAAATCCAGGTGAGAGAGGGTGAGGGCCTGGGTGGGGAAGGGACCATGGCACAGGGTGAGGTGAGCAGGTCTGAGACAGAGACCAAAGAATTAGGTGGACTTGGTGACTGCGTGAAGGGGACATTGAGTGAGACAGGGCCCAGTGGTGTCCAGGGTGCTATTGGGGACAACTGGAAAGAGGGGGTGCCCCCACCTGAGGCCGGAACACAGGGAGCAGAGCATAGTTGGGGAGAGGAGTGGGACCGGCTGGGTCTTGCTGAAATGGGGTGGCCAGGACAGCCGGGGGCAGCCGGGGAGGTGGAGGTAGGCATATGGGAGGGGACTGGGGCTGGGGGCTCGTGGAAGCAAAGATGGGTCTGGGACTGCCAGAAAATGAGAATATCTGGGGAGACAGTAGGGAGGTGACATTGGGAAGGAGGCCTGGGACAGATTCTCAGCCCTGGCTGCAAACTAGAATCTCCCAGGGAGCTTTCAAAACATCCCCAGGCCAGGACCCCTCCCCAGACCAAATACACTGGATTATTGTGGTCAGAGCATCAGTATATTCAGTTCCCAGGTGAATAAAAGTGGGCATCCCGGGTTAAGAACTTTCAAATTGGAGCCATGGTTCTCAAAGGGTGGCCCCTGGATGAGCCGTAGCAGCATCACCTGGGGACTTGTCAGAAATGGGAGTTACTGGCCAGGCGCAGTGGCTCACACCTGGAATCCCAGCACTTTGGGAGGCCAAAGTAGGTGGATCACCTGAGGTCAGGAGTTTGAGACCCACCTGGCCAACATGGTGAAACCCCACGTCTACTAAAATTAGCCTGGCATGGTGATGGGCACCCGTAATCCCAGCTACTTGGGAGGCTGAGGCATGAGAACCACTTGAACCTGGGAAGCTGCAGTGAGCTGAGATCACGCAGTCCAACCTGGGCGACAGAGTGAGACTTAGTCTCAAAAAAAAAAAAAAAAAGGAAGCAGAAGAAAGGGATTCTGCCAAGGTGCCTAAGAGAGGAAGGAGGGGAAACAGAATGATGTCAGGGAAAGGAGGAAGTCTGGCCGGGTCCTGCTCCCTGCCCCTCCCGTCTCTGGGAGGCAGCGCTGGCTGACTGTGGCTGGAGGAGAGTCAGGGTGAGTGGCATTTCCTGGCCTCCTGACTCTGGCTTCTTCCTTGGCAGAGGCTGACGCAGGAGATCCAGAGCCGAGAGCGTGACAGGGCCATGGCATTCTGCCTCTCCCAGGCCCTGCAGGCGGCGCTCCAGGTAAGCAGCTTGCCTTCAGCTTGTCGCTCTCCATGCATCTCCCACCTCCCTCTTCCAGCCCTGGCTTCCCCCACTGGCTACCAGCCTGCTGTCTTTTCCTCCCTGCTCAGGACTATGAGCTGCAGGCAGACACCTACCGCTGCTCCCTGGAGCCCACCCTGGCAGTGCTAGCCCCCAAGAGACCCCGAGTGGCTCCCCTGCAGGAGAGCATCCAGGCCCAGGTGAGATGGGACCTGGGGGGCACAGTGGACCTTGGCACCAGCTCTGCAGGCCCCAAGGCAGGAGCTGACTCTGCCTTTCCTCTCTCCCTCTGCCCTCTCCAGGAGAAGAACCTTGCAAAGGCCTATACAGAGGTCGCAGCGGCACAGCAGCAGCAGCTGCAGCAGCTGGAGTTTGCTAGAAAAATGCTGGAGAAGGTATGTAGACAACACGTACACCTTTCTCACAACAGCCAGGAATAACCAGGAATGCCCATTCTGTTCCCACAATGCCAGGCTGTCACCCTGGCAGTCTCCCTTCCTCCTCTCCCTGCTGCCTGCTGGCCCTGGGCAGCTCTGGCTGCTGGACAGGGGTGCGGCTCCTGGTCACCCAGTTTTCTCTCAGCAGCTTTTACAGACTGGTGTCCATCCCAGTGTTAGGCACTGGAGATAGCATTCAGTGTGGTCACAGCTTGGCCAATGGACAGTCCTTCAATGGGACAGGACCTCTAACCCCAGAGAACACAGAAAAATTCCATACAGCCTTCAGTCTTAACCCAGCCACCTGGCTCTCCACCCTCGTCATACACACCCTTGAGCCAGAATGTCTCCAGGACTCCTGGTGACTTGCTAGCTTTTCTCTTATGCTCAGCCATAATCACGGTCCCTAGATGGAAGCGGAAAGGGTAGAGGTTTGGGAGGGACAGGGAGAACCTGTCCTATTTGCACTCTTTTTTTTTTTGAGGCAGAGTCTTGCTCTATCACCAAGGCTGGAGTACAGTGGCACAATCTCAGCTCACTGCAACTTCTGCCTCTCCAGTTCAAGCAATTCTCCTGCCTCGGCCTCCTGAGTAGCTGGGATTATAGGCATGCATCACCACGCCCAGCTAATTTTTTGTATTTTTAGTAGAGATGGGGTTTCACTACGTTGATCAGTCTGGTCTCAAACTCCTGACCTCAGCTGATCCGTCCGCCTTGGCCTCCCAAAGTGCTGGGATTACAGGAGTGAGCCACCACACCCAACCCCTATTTGCACCGCTTTCTTTCTTTCTTTCTTTTCTTTTTTCCTTTCTTTTCTTTTCTTTATTTCTTTTCTTTTCCTTCCTTCCTTCCTTCCTTCCTTCCTTCCTTCCTTCTTTCTTTTTTTCTTTCTTTTTTTTTTGAGATGGAGTCCCGCTCTGCCATCCAGGTTAGAGTGCAGTGGTGCAATCTCAGCTCACTGCAACTTCTGCCTCCCAGGTTCATGCAATTCTCCTGCCTCAGCCTCCTGATTAGCTGGGATTACAGACACGTGCCATCATGCCCAGCTGATTTTTGTATTTTTAGTAGAGACAGGGTTTCACCATGTTGGTCAGGCTGGTTTCAAACTCCTGACCTCATGATCAGCCCACCTTGGCCTCCCAAAGTGCTGGGATTATAGGCGTGAGCCCTGCCGCCTGGCCCCTATTTGCACTTTCTAATGCAAACCAGGCCTGCACACTGCCTTGGGTACTAATGTCATTGCATCGACTGGGTCTTCTCAAAATCCTATATCCAAGCATCTTAGGTCTTCAGCTCCACCTCTGAGGACCCTCTGGGGAGTCTCAGGAAACAGGGAGGGGTCTTTGATCTCAGGAGAAACATGGGCTCCTGTCTCAACTGCCCATCCCCCATGCTCTACCTTCTTCTCTGCAGACAGAGCTCAGCGAGGATATCCAGGGCACCCATGATGCAAAGCAGGGGTCCAAGAGCCCTCCCAAAGCAGGGAGAGAGCCAGAGGCCCTGAAGGCCCAGCTGGAAGAGGAGAGGAAGCGGGTGGCCCAGGTGCAGCACAAGCTGGAGGAGCAGAGAAGCCAGCTGCTGCAGCTGAGGACCCAGCGGCCCTTGGAGAGGCTGGAGGAAAAGGAAGTAGTAGAGTTCTACCGGGACCCGCAGCTGGAAGGTAGCCTGTCCAGGGCGAAGGCCCAGGTGGAGGAGGAGGGCAAGCGGCGGGCCAGCCTGCAGGCAGACCTGGAAGCAGCAGCCCAGAAGGTCGTGCAGCTGGAGAGCAAGAGGAAGACCATGCAGCCTCATCTGCTGACCAAGGAGGTCACCCAGGTGGAGAGGGACCCCGGCCTGGACAGCCAGGCGGCCCAGCTCAGGGTCCAGATCCAGCAACTCCGTGGGGAGGACGCTGTCATCTCGGCCCGACTGGAAGGGCTGAAGAAGGAGCTGCTGGCCCTTGAGAAGAGGGAGGTGGACGTGAAGGAGAAGGTCGTGGTGAAAGAGGTGGTCAAGGTGGAGAAGGATCTGGAAATGCTCAAGGCAGCCCAGACTCTGAGGCTGCAGCGTGAGGAGGATGCTGCGTGGAGGAAGGGGGCGGAGGAGGCTGTGGCCAAGCTTCGGGCACGCCTCCAAGACCTGGAGCGGGCTATCAGCGCGGTGGAGCCCAAGGTCATCGTGAAGGAGGTGAGGAAGGTGGAGCAGGACCCAGGCCTCCTCCAGGAGTCCTCCAGGCTGAGGAGCCTCCTCGAGGAGGAGAGGAGCAAGAACGTGACGCTGGCCAGGGAGCTGAGCGACCTGCACAGCAAGTACAGAGTGGTGGAGAAGCAGAGGCCCAAAGTGCAGCTCCAGGAGCGCGTCTGCGAGGTCTTCCGGGTGGATCCAGAGACCGAGCAGGAGATCACCCGGCTCAGGGCCAAGCTGCAGGAGACAGCGGGCAAGAGGAGCAGTGTGGAGAGGGAGGTGGAGAAGCTGCTGCCTGACCTGGAGGTCCTGCGGGCCCAGAAGCCAACAGTGGAGTATAAGGAGGTGACCCAGGAGGTGGTAAGGCACGAGAGGAGCCCTGAGGTGCTGCGTGAGATCGACCGGCTGAAGGCTCAGCTCAACGAGCTGGTCAACAGCCACGGGCGCTCCCAGGAGCAGCTCATCCGCCTGCAGGGTGAGCGCGATGAGTGGAGGCGTGAGCGGGCCAAGGTGGAGACAAAGACGGTGAGCAAGGAGGTGGTGCGCCATGAGAAGGATCCAGTGCTGGAGAAGGAGGCACAGCGGCTCCGCCAGGAGGTGCGGGAGGCGGCCCAGAAGAGGCGGGTGGCAGAGGACGTGGTGTACGAGCTGCAGAGCAAGCGGCTGCTGCTGGAGAGAAGGAAGCCCGAGGAGAAGGTGGTGGTGCAGGAGGTTGTGGTCACCCAGAAGGACCCCAAGCTGCGCGAGGAGCACAGCCGGCTGAGCCGGAGCCTGGATGAGGAGGTGAGCCGGCGGCGGCAGCTGGAGCTCGAGGTGCAGCAGCTGCGGGCAGGCGTGGAGGAGCAGGAGGGCCTGCTCAGCTTCCAGGAGGACCGCAGCAAGAAGCTGGCTGTGGAGAGGGAGCTGCGGCAGCTGACCTTGCGGATCCAAGAGCTGGAGAAGCGGCCTCCCGCGGTGCAGGAGAAGATCATCATGGAGGAAGTGGTCAAGCTGGAGAAGGACCCGGACCTGGAGAAGTCCACGGACGCCCTGCGGCGGGACCTAGACCAGGAGAAGGCCCAGGTGAAGGAGCTGCTTCGGGAGTGCAAGAACCTGCAGGTCCATATCGACGTCCTCCAGAAAGCCAAATCGCAGGAGAAGACCATCTACAAGGAAGTGATCCGGGTGCAGAAGGACCGCGTGCTGGAGGATGAGCGGGCCCGCGTGTGGGAGATGCTCAGCCGTGAGCGCGCAGCCCGGCAGGCCCGGGAGGAGGAGGCGCGGTGCCTGCGGGAGCGCATTGACCGGGCGGAGGCGCTGGGGAGGACCTGGTCCCGGGAGGAGGCTGAGCTGCAGAGGGCCCGGGACCAGGCTGACCAGGAGCGTGGGCGGCTGCAGCAGGAGCTGCGGGCTCTGGAGAGGCAGAAGCAGCAGCAGACGCTGCAGCTGCAGGAGGAGTCGAAGCTGCTCAGCCAGAAGACAGAGACCGAGCGGCAGAAGGCAGCCCAGCGGGGCCAGGAGCTCTCACGGCTAGAGGCGGCCATCCTCCACGAAAAAGACCAGATCTACAATAAGGAGCGGACCCTCCGGGACCTCCACGCCAAGGTGAGCCGGGAGGAGCTCAGCCAGGAGACCCAGACACGGGAGACCAACCTTTCCACCAAGATCTCCATCCTGGAACCTGAGACGGGGAAGGACATGTCCCCATACGAGGCCTACAAGAGGGGTATCATCGACAGGGGCCAGTACCTGCAGCTGCAGGAGCTCGAGTGCGACTGGGAGGAGGTCACCACCTCGGGGCCCTGTGGGGAGGAGTCTGTGCTCCTGGACCGCAAGAGCGGGAAGCAGTACTCCATCGAGGCCGCACTCCGCTGCCGGCGCATCTCCAAGGAGGAGTACCATCTGTACAAGGACGGCCACCTGCCCATCTCCGAGTTCGCACTGCTCGTGGCTGGAGAGACCAAGCCGAGCTCCTCGCTCTCCATCGGCTCCATCATCTCCAAGTCCCCGCTCGCCTCCCCCACCCCACAGAGTGCCAGTTTCTTCTCTCCCAGCTTCTCTGTCGGGCTCGGTGATGACAGCTTCCCCATCGCTGGGATCTACGACACAACCACAGACAACAAGTGCAGCATCAAGACTGCCATGGCCAAGAACATGCTGGACCCCATCACTGGGCAGAAATTGCTGGAGGCCCAGGCGGCCACAGGGGGCATCGTGGACCTGCTCAGCCGCGAGCGCTACTCCGTGCACAAGGCCATGGAGAGGGGCCTGATCGAGAACATCTCCACGCAGAGGCTGCTCAATGCCCAGAAGGCCTTCACCGGCATCGAGGACCCCGTCACCAAGAAGAGGCTGTCGGTGGGCGAGGCCGTCCAGAAGGGCTGGATGCCCCGGGAGAGCGTGCTCCCACACCTGCAGGTGCAGCACCTGACTGGGGGGCTTATCGACCCCAAAAGGACAGGCCGCATCCCCATCCAGCAGGCCCTCCTCTCCGGGATGATCAGCGAAGAGCTGGCTCAGCTCCTGCAGGACGAATCCAACTACGAGAAGGATTTGACAGACCCCATCTCCAAGGAACGGCTAAGCTACAAGGAGGCCATGGGCCGCTGCCGCAAGGACCCTCTGAGTGGCCTGCTGCTCCTGCCCGCAGCGCTGGAGGGATACCGCTGCTACCGCTTGGCCTCTCCCACTGTCCCGCGCTCCCTGCGCTGACACAGCCAAGCAGCCGGTAGGTGAATGTGTGTGTTGGGGCAGCTAGGATACCCCTCGCCTCAGAGTAGCCTCATCCCAAGCAGTGGATCTTCCCATTGACCGATGTTTTTTATTATTTTACTCCCGTGGTGTTGGGCTCCCTCCCCTAACCTTGTGCCCGATCCATCCCCAGACCAGGACAGCAGCAGCTCAGTTCTTCCTCCCTCTGTGTCTACCTGGCAATCCCAATAAACGAATTCTCCCCGTGCCACGTGGTGTCCTGTTCATTCATGTTTCGGAGAGCAGGATCCATGCGTCTGGGGGATGAGTACAAGGACAGTGTTGCTCAAGTCCTTTCCGGGCAGATGTGCCCAACCCACCTGCCTGGGAAATGGGCATCCTCAAAAGCCTGTGCCTCCTTGGGTGCTGGGCAGGGATGTGGTGGCAGGTCACAGAAAGAGATGATGGTTTAAAATCATTAAAGGAGGCCGGGAAAGGTGGCTCATGCCTGTAATCACAGCACTTTGGGAGGCCGAGGTGGGCAGATCACAAGGTCAGGAGTTCGAGACCAGTCTGACCAATATGGTGAAACCTCATCTCTACTAAAAATACAAAAATTAGCCGGGTGTGATGGTGTGCACCTGTAATCCCAGCTACTTGGGAGGCTGAGGAAGGAGAATCGCTTGAACCCGGGAGGCAGAGGTTGCAGTGAGCCGAGATGATGCCACTGCACTCCGGCCTGGGCAACACAGTGAGACTCCATCTCAAAAAAAAAAAAAAAAATCACTAAAGGAAGACAATTAGGTTATTTGTAACTCAGAGAAAGGATAAATGCTTGAGGGAATGGGTGCCCCATTGACCCTGATGTGATTATTACACATCGGATACCTGTATCAAAATATCTTATGCATCCCGTAAATGCATACACCTACTATGTACCCACAAAAGTTAAAAATTGAAAAGGGATCATGGGGCTGGGCTTGGTGGCTCACACCTGTAATCCTAGCACTTTGGGAGGCCAAGGGGGGCAGATTACCTGAGGTCAAAAATTCGAGACCAGCCTGGCTAACATGGTGAAACCCTGTCTTTACTAAAAACACACAAAAGCCGGGCTTGGTGGCGTACGCCTATAATTCCAGCTACTTCGGAGGCTGAGGCAGGAGAATTGCTTGAACCCTCGAGGCGGAGGTTGCAGTTATATTATAGCTGAGATTGCGTATAATCCCAGCTACTCAGGAAACTGAGGCAGGAGAATTGCTTGAACTCAGGAGGCGGAGGTTGCAGTGAGTGGAGATTGTGCCACTGCACTCCAGCCTGGGTAACAGAGCAGTTCTGTCAAAAAAAAAAAAAAAAAAAAAAAAGGCCAGGTGCAGTGGCTCAAGCCTGTAATCCCAGCACTTTGAGAAGCCAAGGTGGGCAGATCACGAGGTCAGGAGATTGAGACCATCCTGGCCAATATGGTGAAACCCCATTTCTACTAAAAATACAAATATTAGCGGGGCATGGTGGCACATGCCTGTGATCCCAGCTCCTCAGGAGGCTGATGCGGGAGAATCACCTGAAAGGGGAGGCAGAGGTTGCAGTAAGCCGAGATCGTGCCACTGCACTGCAGCCTGGCAACAGAGAGTGATTCTGTCTCAAAAAAAAAAAAAGATAATGAAACAGCCCCTGCCTCCCCACCCACCCCGTGCCCATTTCCCCACTGCCTCAGTTTGGGCCAGGGTTGTCTCCAGTCCTATTTCAATGTCCCCCTTGTCAGGAAGCCCAGGTGTCCCCCGTGAGCAGTACAACCAGAAAACTCAGGAACATTATCACATTTATTTCTTGTTGTCAAGCCAGAAACGAACCAAAATAAGCACATCTTAGGTGAAGGAACAACCCCTTAGTGCAGCCACAGCCCCGCTCTCCTGGGATCGGGGGAATGTCCTCTCTCCTTTCCCTCACTCCCTCCTGTGTAACTTGGGACTCTGAACTGAAACTCAGCTCTTCCCTCAAACATTTTAAATCCAAAAAGACCAGCAGAGGGCACCCTTTCCTCAGGGCCTGGCCCTGCCCAGACCGCGCAGGCCCCCTGCCTTCAACTTGGCACCTGTTCCAGTGCCCGGGGACCCCCATGCGTGGAGCATCTGAGCCTCTATTTTGAAACGACTCTGTCAAACCCAAAAAACAACACAAGGATCTCGCTAACCTGCAGGCAGGACTAAGACTCAGCCCTCTGCAGGTTGATGCCAATTTCTTAGCGCTTTGCTCTCCCCAGATACATCCTCTCTTGGGAATGGGTGGGAGGCAGCTGGGGCAGCAGCTGCTCAAGAGAGGATCTGAGTGTGGCCTTGACGTTCTCAATGGCAGAATCACTGCACCACATACTGGTGGGCGGCCGGGGAGGGCTCCGTGGATGAGAAGTACGGGTGGGCCAGGGCCATCTTCGCCGTGATCCGCCGGCTGGGGTCATACTGCAGGAGTTGCTGGGAAGGAAGGAGGAGGAGGAAGATGGGGTCTGAATGCAGCCAGGGTGGGGTGAGGAATTCCCCTCCCAGGTCCCAGATCAAGGGCCTGAGCCCCAAAATGGCTGCCCTCAAACCCAGAACTGTATGAAACCACCACCTCCTGGCTCTCCAGCCAGTTCCAGACACTCCTGGAATCTGGACAGTCCTAATGAGTCACCCAGATCTCCTCAGGCCACTGAAGCTGTCCAGGGAGCAACCCTGAGCAGGGGGCACGGGAACTGACACTCTAAGAAGCCAGACCTGTCCAGCCCTCTACCCTAGAGTCCTTAAACCCAGGCAGGATGTGGAAGGACCCCTGTCATGGAGCAGCCTGGATGGAGGGCTCGGAGCCTTGGCTGGAGTCCGTGCCATCCTGCTGCCATTGGGCGGGTAGACAACACACAGACTTCTGGAGAGCTGGGCACACAACCTGAAGATGAAAATACTGACCCGCCTTCCTCTCACCCAACACCAGATTAAGGTCAGAAATGTGGCTTCAAGACTTTGTGGGCAAGAATGGATGGTGGATGGGAGCAGTGGCTCACACCTGTAATCCCCTAGCACTTTGAGAGGCCGAGACAGGAGGATTGCTTGAGCCCAGGAGTTCAAGACCAGTCTGGGCAACATAGTGAGACCCCCCACCCCTTTTTTTGTTGTTTTTTTGAGACAGAGTCTCACTCTGTAGCCCAGGCTAGAGTGCAGTGGTATGATCTTAGCTCACTGCAACCTCTGCCTCCCAGGTCCCGGTTCAAGCAATTCTCCTGCTCAGCCTCCGGAGTAGCTGGGATTACAGGCACACGCCACCATGCCCAGCTAAGTTTTGTATTTTTTTTTTTAGTAGAGATGGGGTTTCACCATCTTGGCCAGGCTGGTATCGAACTCCTGACCTTGTGATCTGCCCGCCTCGGCCTCCCAAAGTGCTGAGATTACAGGCATGAGTCACCACACCTGGATGTGAGACCCCATTTCTACAAAAAAATACAAAAATTAGCTGGGCATGGTGGCACACGCCTATAGTCCCAGATACCCAGGAAGCTGAGGCAGGAGGATTAATTGAGCCCAGGAGTTTGAGACCAGCCTGGGCAGTGTGGTGAAATGCTGTCTCTATAAAAAAAAAAAAACAAAAAAAACAAAAATTACCCAGGCACTGTGGTATGCACCTGTGCTCCCAGCTACTCAGAAGGCTGAGATGGGAGGATTGCTTGTGGCTTGGAGGTCAAGGCTTCAAGTCACATCACTGCACTCCAGGCTTGGTAACTGAGTGAGACCCCCTGTCTCAGAAAAAGGACAGACGGCTCTGCCAGATGCTTCCTGGGCAGCCCGGCCTGGGCCAGCTCAAGGCACCAACAGGAGAGGTGAGTGAGGACCATGGCCTGGGCCCGTGCAGCAAGGAACAGCCTGTTCTGAAGACTGACCACCCCAGGAGTCACAGGGGGAACACCCAGGCAGTAGGAGGTGTGGCCCTAGCTGGGCACAGTGGCTCGTGTCTGTAATCCCAGCATTCTGGGAGGCCAAGGTGGGCAGATCACCTGAGGTCAGGAGTTCAAGAACAGCCTGGCCAACATTGTGAAACCCTGTCTCTACCTAGAAAAAAAAAGAAAAGAAAAAAATTAGCTGGGCATGGTGGCAGGCACCTGTATTCCCAGCTACTCAGGAGGCTGAGGCAGGAGAATTGCTTGAACCCGGGAGGCAGAGGTTGCAGTGAACTGAGATCACACCATTGCACTCCAGCCTGGGTAACAAGAACGAAACCCTGTCTCCAAAAAAAAAAAAAAAAAAAAAAATTGGAAAAGAAAAGAAGAAAAGAAGGTACGGCCCCGGCCTGGGGAGCAATAATGTCCACAAAGAGGAATAACCAAACACATAAGGCAACTCGGGGAAAAGGGCTCATAGCCTGGCATAAAGGCAGAGCTAACTCAGCGATCACCACTCTCACGGGGAAGATAAACACCACACTTATTGTGGGGGAGGCTCCTAGGTCAAACAATCAGTATACTCAAGGACAAGGATGAGCCAGCTGTGTATAAGGATCTGGAAAGAAATCCTGGCCTTAGGCTGAGAAAGTGCCAGAGTTATGTAAGAGGCCGGCTGATGAGGAGACACTAATTGGAGCAGCAGCCAGAGCCCGTGTGCACCTACCATGAGCAGGTCCTTGCCCTCTGGCTCCAGAGTGGGCACGATCTCTTCTAGCCCCTTCCTGGTCCACTTAGGGAAGTTGCCCTTATAGTCAGGCAGCTGGGTGACCCCGGGCCATATGGCTTCGCTGGGTGTCCCCAGCATACGAAAGATACGAAAGAGCTGGTCGATCTCAGAGTCACCAGGAAACAGGGCTTTTCGAGTCACCTGGAAAGGGGAAGGAGAGAAGGTGTGGGGTCCGCCACTTTGTCATATAGAATCTAATATAAGATAAGTGGCCAGACCCAGGGAGACGCCAGTCAAGATATCTTTCCCATAGCTATGCATAGAATTCTGGCCTTTTTTGGAATAAAGCTGGCTTCCTCAGTCCTTCAGCCAGTACCAAACACCTTTTTTAAAAATAGAGACAGATTCTTGCTGTGTTGCCCAGGCAGGAGTGCAGTGGCATAATCTTAGCTCACTGCAGCCTCAACCACAGGCTCAAGCAATCCTCCTGCCTCAACCTCCTGAGTCGCTGGGACTACAAGCATGCACCATCACACCCAGGTAATTTTTGTATTTTTGTTTTCTTGCTTTTATTTCATCCCCAGACTTCCCAGGACAAGCCCCAGACTTTTTTTTTTTTTTTTTTTTTTTGAGACGAAGTCTTGCTCTGTCACCCAGGCTGGAATGCCATGGCACGATCTCGGCTCATTGTAACCTCCGCCTCCTGGGTTCAAGCAATTCTCCTGCCTCAGCCTCCCGAGTAGCTGGGATTACATGTGCACGCCACTGCACCTGGCAAAATTTTTTTTTTTTTTGAGACAGAGTCTAGCTCTGTCACCCAGGCTGGAGTGCAATGGCACGCTCTCAGCTCGCTGCAACCTCCGCCTCCTGGGTTCAAGGTGACTCTCCTACCTCAGCCTCCTTCCCTGGTAGCTGGAATTACAGGCATGCAGCACCACATCCAGCTAATTTTTGTGTTTTTAGTAGAGATGGGGTTTCATCATGTTGGTCAGGCTGTTCTTGAACTCCTGACCTCGTGATCTGCCCACCTCAGCCTCCCAAAGTGCTGAGCCACCACGCCCAGGCATGAGCTACCACATCCAGCCTAATATTTTGTATTTTTAGTAGAGACGGGGTTTCACCATGTTGGCCAGGCTGGTCTTGAACTCCTGACCTCAGGTGATCAGCCTGCCTTGGCCTCCCAAAGTGCTGGGATTACAGGCATGAGCCACTGTGCCCAGCTCCAAACACTCTTTAATCCACCTCTACTGGAAGTATCAGTAGGCTCTACCCAACCCCAGTAGCACCCCGCCTGTGGCCATGTGTGCCCCTCTCTCTACCATCTCTGCAAAGATGCAACCAATGCTCCAGATATCCACAGCTGTGGTATAGAACTTGCTGCCCAAAAGAATCTCGGGGGCGCGATACCACAGCGTCACCACCTGCAGGGCAAGGAAACAGCAACATTCAGGGTGGCTGAGTGCATGGGTGACACTCCTCCTGCTGCCCCTCTCCCCTCTTTGTCTCACGATACCTCGTGGGTGTAGGTGCGCAGGGGCACCCCGAAGGCTCGAGCCAGGCCGAAGTCAGCCAGTTTGATGGCACCCAACTCATTAATGAGCAGATTCTGCGGCTTCAGGTCTCGGTGGATGACCTGATGTGAGTGGCAGAAACTCACCCCCTGCAGCAGCTGGAAGAGGTAGCTCTGGAGAAATGAGTGTGAGGTGGAGCCAGCTGAGTGGAGGCGCTGAGCGGACAGGGATAGCGGGCATGGGGCATCACCTCCCCTTCCCTGCCCTTCCCTCCCTACCTTGATGAGGTGCATGGGGAGCTCTGAGCCTGGGGTGGAGTCCATATACTTCTTCAGGTCCTGGCTGAGGAACTCAAACACCAGATAAAGCTTCTTCTCATTGTGTACCACATCCAACAGCCTGGCAGGGAGATGGCAGTCAGGACGTCACCTTCGCCATCCCAGCTTCCCCGCCTCCATCCCCAACTCACCTGACGATGTTGGGGTGCTTCAGCTCCTTGAGCAGGGAGATCTCCCTGATGGCAGTGCTTGGGACCCCCTCTGTCTCCCTGCAAGAAACAAGCCATGGGCACAGAGCCCGGGGCCAAGAAGGGCACTTCCGGCCAGGGGGATAGGCTTCTGCGTTCCTTATCCCTGTAGGATGGCCCAGGCCCCAGTGATGGAGATCTGTGCTCCTTGGCACATCACCCACCAAGCTCCACAGAGCAGGGCCCAGGCAAAGGCTGATTAGGAGGCAGTGAGCTGGGTGGGGGATGGGTAAAGGCTGCGGACAGCACCCAGAGGAGAGAGTGTGGACTCCCGGAAGGAGGAAACGGATCAGAGAGTGCCCAGGCTGTGATGGTCCAGGGCGGGTAACTCAGGGGCTGTCCCAATACTCACAAATCTAGCCTGATCTTCTTCAGGGCCACCAGCTGTCCTGTCTCCCTGTTCTTGGCCTTGTATACCACCCCATAGGTGCCCTCTCCGATCTTCTCTACCTTCTGGAACACATCCATGGCAGCAGAGCTGTCCGGGAAGCAGAAGGCGCCAAGCCATTCGTGCTCCACGCCCAGTGCCCCCACCGCCCCTCCAGCCACCACATGGCACCCTGCCCAGCCCCACCCAGGCTGCCCGGCTCCCAAGGCACATAGCCCAGCCACCCCCTTTAGTTGGCTCATCCTGCCTGGGAACCTGGCTGGGGGCCGGAGGCCACCTCTCGCACAGCCCAGCCCAGCCTGGACCCGCAGGGGTTTGGAGGCCACCCCTTGCCCAGCCCGGCCCACCCAGGACCCCCAGGCTTCTTGCCCATGCCCAACCTTGGAGGCCAGGGCCCACACTCTCCCACCCAGGCCCCTGCCCAGCCCAGCCATAACCCCTAGGGGATCGGGGTCTGCCCTTCACCCACCCCAGCCCAGCCTGGACTCCCAGGGAGTCAGGGGCCACCTCTCGCCCAGCCCAGCCCAGCCCCCCAGGCCTCTTGCCCATGACCCGCCTCGGAGAGCAGGACCACCCTCTCCCGCCCAGCCCAGCTCAGCCCAGCCCCCCAGGCCTCTTGCCTGTGCCCTGCCTCGGAGGGCAGGACCACCCTCTCCCGCCCAGGCCGCCACCCAACCCAGCCAGGTCCAGGCTTTGGGGACACACAATGACCAGGAAGGGCTGCCCAGGGGCTGGGGCCACTGGGGACAGAGGTCAGGGGTCAGGAGAGCCCTGAAGCCACAGTCAGGCCCTGGGCTGCAAGGTCAGGGCCCAGGGCCTTGGCCCGGCCCGTGTGATGCCGCTCAGCCTCCTCTGAGGGCAGAGCCTGGCCGGGAGCAATACCACTGCGTCCTGGGCCCCCCACCCAGGTCCCTGGGCCCCCAGCACCCTCCCCTGAGGCCCCTGGCCCAGAATTCACCAGAAGCCCTGAGAGGCTGCAGCCCACATCTGGTTGTGGCTCCCCCTCCTGGCCCCCACCAGCGCTGCACCAGGTGCACACATCGAGGGCACGCCCCCTGAGCCTTTATTCACCAGGACCTTCTGGAACCCTCCACAGCCCCACACCAGGCACAGCCCCGGCACCCAAGCTTGGCCACCTGCAGTCTCCCAGGGTGGAGCTGTCGGATTTGGGGCCTGCTTTCAGGGCTCTCATTGCTGAGCCAATCCCAAAGTAGCGGAAGGGGCTGGATTCACCACCTGCCCCTCTGTTTTCCAGCTGCAGACAAGGCTGTCGCTGGGGGGTGTCTGTGCTTTCCAGGGTTCCTGCAGCTCCAGAGGGTTTGACCCCTGAAGCAGGTAGGGGTGTTGCTGGGTTGCTGTTTCCTACTGGCCGCCGCCCCGCTCCTGCTGGTACAGCCTCTGCTCCCGGATGGCTTGTTCCAGCAAGGGTAGGTTCATCCCCTCCACACAGGTCAGCACCCGTGCCTTCACCACGGGGCCTCCATCTGCAAGACAAACACCAGGGCATGAGCAGTGACTGGCAGCAAGTCAACAACGTTCTCCAAGATGCATGCATGCCAGCTGTTCCCTCAACAACAGCTCAGTCCTGGGTTTTCACAGCAAGTGGTGTGGACAAGAACACGGCATCTGGGGCGAAGGCAACTGCCTACTTGGGCCTAGAACTGTGGGCCAGTCATGCACAGCAGGCCTGTATCTGGAACTTAGCTGGTGGCCGGAAAACTCTCTGGACTGTGGGAAAGGCCCCCTTGGCACTTTGGGACACAGTCGTCAGAAACCAGGGGAAAAGAAATACCCATATTTTAAAAATCCAAGGGACTGAGCTCCAGGTAAGTTTGGCTTTATAGGAGCAGGTCATAGCACCCTGGACGAGGGGCTCGGGGGCTTCTCACAGATGCGGTAGTGACCTGATACATGATGGAAAGGTTTGCCAATGTGCAGGTGGCATCACACAGGAAAGACATCTGGGATTTGCCACTACAGACGTTTTTTTTTTTTTTTTGAGATGGAGTTTCGTTCTTGTTGCCCAGGCTGGAGTGCAATGGCCCAATCTCAGCTCACCACAACCTCCGCCTCTCGGGTTCTAGTGATTATCCTGCCTCAGCCTTCCAAGTAGCTGGGATTATAGGTATGCACCACCAAGCCTGCCTAATTTTGTATTTTTAGTAGAGACAGGGTTTCACCATGTTGGTCAGGCTGGTCTTGGACTCCCAACCTCAGATGATCTACCTGCCTCGGCCTCCCAAAGTGCTGGGATTACTGGGTGTTAACCACCATGCCTGGCTCATAATAGACTTTTTTTTTTTTTTTTTTTGAGACAGAGTCTCGTTCTGTCACCTAGGCTGGAGTGCAGTGGCACAATCTTGGCTCACTACAACCTCCACCTCTCAGGTTCAAGCAATTCTCCTAACTCAGCCTCCCAAATAGCTGGGACTACAGGTGCGTGCCACCACGCCCACGTCCTATATTAGACTTTTTAAAAATTTTCTTTCTTTTGCCAGGCACAGTCACTCACACTTGTAAGCCCAGTACTTTGAGAGGCCGAGGCAGGTGGAACACTTGAAGTCGGGAGCTCAAGACCACCCTGGCCAACATGACAAATCCTTGTCTCTACTAAAAATACAAAAATTAGCCAGGTGTAGTGGTACATGCTTGTATTCCTAGCTACTTGGGAGGCTGAGGCAGGAGAATTGCTTGAACCTGGGAGACCTGAGGTTGCAGTGAGCCAAGATCACCCACCACTGCACTCCAGCCTGTGTGACAGAGCAAGACTCCAACTCAAAAAAATTTGAGACAGGGTGTTGCTCTGTCACTTGGGCTGTAGTCCAGGCATGCACCACTACACTCGGCTAATTTTTGTATTTCTTGTAGAGATGGGGTGTTGCCACGTTGCCCAGCCTGGTCTCAAACTCCTGGGCTCAAGCGTTCTGCCCGCCTCAGCCTCCCAACGTGCAGGGATTATAGGTATGAGCCACTGTGCCTAGCTGATGTTTGTTTTTTCCCCAGTCATAGCTTGCAATAGGAAAAAAAAAAAAGTTAAAAAATTTTTTTGCACTCATGTTCTCTCTGCTCTCTGAGCACTTTAATGAATAGATTTCCAAGGCAGGCAGATCACCTGAGGTCAGGATTCGAGACCAGCCTGGCCAACATGGCAAAACCCCGTCTCTACTGAAAATACAAAAATTAGCTGAGTGTGGTGGTGCATGCCTGTAGTCCTAACTACTCAGGACGCTGAGGCAGGGGAATCACTTGAACCTGGGAGGCGGAGACTGCAGTGAGCTGAGATCGTGCCACTGCACTGCGGCCTGGTGACAGAGCAAGACTCCATCTCAAAATATAAAAAATAAGTAAATGTAAAGCAGTCAGAATGCAGTGGGGTGAGGCCTAGGGAGAGGAAGAGGTTATAGGGAACACAGACGTTCTTTTAAGAGGGCTGTCTGCAAAGGGAGGGAAGGTCATGGGCAGGCAGGGCGGACTCTAGTGTAGAAGATGACATCTTAACATTGGGACTATTATTTCCACATAGAGGAGGCTTGAGTGCCTTACCTGTCGAGAGGGAAGAACTGTGGTAACCTTTTAGGTAGGAGGGATCCACTTCCTCTTAGACTCGAGGAAGAAGCTAATGGTGGCCGTTTCAGTGTCTGATTATAGGAGGAAGAACGACTGCCTCTGGCCTCAGTTCTAGCTGGGACATAAAGCAATCTGCCGGTTCCGGCAGGGGAGGAGAGGAAGTGGCTTCTTACCAGGCAAGGGTGTGGTGTCTGGGAGGGGGGCGTGGCCAGGACACAAGAAGGATTTCTAGGCAGTACAGGGGTACCCCAGTGAGCTCCTGAAATCACTGTGCTCCAAATCCTCGGAGCTCTCTGCACTCAACAGTTGC
Source organism: Cheracebus regulus (assembly GCA_963574635.1). NCBI lineage: Eukaryota > Metazoa > Chordata > Mammalia > Primates > Pitheciidae > Cheracebus > Cheracebus regulus. The sequence goes on along the minus strand of CAUYQU010088947.1, from coordinate 6,159 downwards.
CAGGACCAGGAGGGTGGAGGCTGGGGTCTCGGAGCGGGAGCGACGGAAGGCAAGGCCCAGAGGGGAAGAGAGGCGGGGAAACGGCCCAGGAGTCCTGAGTCCACAGGTCCTGCCGGGAAGCGAGAGCGGGTGGCGTGCACTGGGGCCGCAGGACGGCAATCTCAGGGAGACAAGTCCAAGGTGTGGCAGCGGGCGTGGGCGGTGGAATTGGGGCAGAGGTGAATGGTGGTGGAACCGGTTGGCAGCAGGGAGACAGGAAGGGATGTGTGGATGTGACACGCCTGAGGAGCCGGTGGAACTCGGGCCCGCTCCAGACTGTGGGTGTGTGGTCTGGGGAGGAGGATTTGGGCAAGTCCCGGAGCCGGCTGGGAAGGATACAAGGATACCTGAAGAGGGAGGTGCACACAGGACGCCTGGAAGGGTCCCCCCATCCCTCCCTTTCTCTTTTCTTTTCTTTTTTTGTCTTTTTTCTTCTCTTTATTCTTTCTCTCTTTTTCTTTTTTCTGCAGACTCTTGCTCTGTCGCCCAGGCTACAGTGCAGTGGTGTGATCTTGGCTCACTGCAACCTCCGCCTCCCAGGTTCAAGTGATTCTCCTGCCTCAGCCTCCCGAGTACCTGGGATTACAGACATGCATCACCACGCCCGTCTAATTTTGTATTTTTAGTAGGGATGGGGTTTCGCCATATTGCCCAGGCTGGTCTCGAACTCCCTGCCTCAAGTGATCCACCTGCCTCGGCCTCCCAAAGTGCTGGGATTACAGGTGTGAGCCACCATGCCTGGCCTTCTTTTTTTTCTTTTTTTTTTTTTTAGACAGGGTCTCACTCTGTCACCCAGGCTGTAGTGCAGTGGTAGAGTCTCAGCTCACTGCAACCACCACTTCCCTGGCTCAAGTGATCTTCCTACCTCAGCCTCCCCAGCAGCTGGGACTACAGGCATGCCTGCAACAACACACCCTGCTAAATTTTGTATTTTTTGTAGAGACGGGGTTTCGCCATGTTACCCAGGCTGGTCTCAAACTTCTGGACTCAAGTAATCCACCCACCTCAGCCTCCCAAAAGTGCTGGGATTACAGGCATGAGCCACTGTGCCTGGCCTCTTTCTTTAGAAACAGGGTCTCATTTTGTCACCCAGGTTCAAGTGCAGTGGTGTGACCATAGCTCACTGCAGCATCGAACTCTGGCCTCAAGCCATCCTCCTGCTTCAGCCTCCCAAGTAGCTGAGACTACAAGCATGAGCCACCAAACCCCGCTAACATTTTCTTTTGTAGAGATGGAGTCCCTTTGTGTTGCCTAAGCTGGTCTCGAACTCCTGGGTTCCAGTGATCCTCCCACTTCAGCCTCCCAACATGCCAGATGAGTGAGTCCCTGAGCCCAGCCACACAGGAAGGTTTCTGATTGCAGGGTGCAGGGGTGCAGTGGAGAAACCCAGAAGGCAGAGGATGCAGGGTGAGGGCGTGTGGGTAGCTGCTTGCTGTGGCCCAGTGCCCGGGCGTGCTCTGAGGGCCTCTGGAGTAGGCCTGGGAAAGGCTGTGCCCACACTTTAGTTCCAGGAGAGGAGGCTCTCAGGCCTTTTCAGGGCATCAGCAGGTGTCAGGTCTGTGGGTTTTAGCACACCCCAGCATGTCTTCACCTGTGGGTCTTCTCAGCTAGCTCTTCTGCAAACATTTCTGAAAGGTGACCTGTCGCTGGTCCTCAGAACTTTCAGTGTAGCCACAGGGCAGGATTCATGTCTGATCGATCTTTGTGTCCCCACAGAACTTTGGACCTGGCACAGGAAGGTTTATTGTTTCATTTCTTTTTTTCTTTTTTTTTTTGAGACAGAGTTCCACTCTTGTTGCTTATGCTGGGGTACGATGGTGCAATCTCAGCTCACTGCAACCTCTGCCTCCTGGGTTCAAGCAATTCTCCTGCCCAGCTTCCCGAGTAGCTGGGGTTACAGGCATGTCCTACCATGCCCAGCTAATTTTTGTATTTTTAGTAGAGTCGGGGTTTCTCCATGTTGGTCAGGGTGGTCTCTAACTCCTGATCTCAGGTGATCCACCCACCTCAGCCTCCCAAAGTGCTGGGATTACAGGCATGAGCCACTACACCCAGACTGTTTTATTTTTATTTATTTATTTATAGAGAGAGGCTCTTGCTACATTTCCCAGGCTGGTCTTGAACACCTGGGCTCGAGCGATCCTCCCTTCTCAAAGTGCTGGAATGACAGGTGTGAGCAACCACCCCTGGACTTTTTTTTTCTCTTTTCTTTTTTTTGAGAAGAAGTTTTGCCCTTGTTGCCCAGGCTGGAGTGCAATGGCGCAATCTCGGCTCACTGCAACCTCCGCTTCCTGGGTTCAAGCAATTCTCCTGCCGCAGCCTCCTGAGTAGCTGGGATTACAGGCACGTGCCACCATACCTGGCTAATCTTTGTATTTTTAGTAGAGATGGAGTTTCACCATGTTGGCCAGGCTGGTCTTGAATTCCTGACCTCAGGTGATCTGCCCACATTGGCCTCCCAAAGCGCTGGGCTTACAGGTATGAGCCACCAAACCCAGACTTTTTTTTTTAATTTTTTTTTTTGAGACAGAGTCTTGCTCTGTTGCCCAGGCTAGAGTGCAGTGGTGTGATCTCGGCTCACTGCTACCTCCACCTCCCAGGTTCAAGCAATTCTCCTGCCTCAGCCTCACTGAGCTGGGACTACAGGCATCTGCCACCATGCCTGGCTAATTTTTGTATTTTTAGTAGAGACAGAGTTTCACCATATTTGCCAGGCTGGTCTGGAACTCTTGACTTTGTGATCTACCTGCCTCAGCCTCCCAAAGTGCTGGAATTACAGGTGTGAGCCACCACTCCTGGCCTTTTTCTCTCTCTCTCTCTCTTTTTTTTAAATAGGGTCTCACTCTGTCACCCAGGCTGGAATGCAGTAGTGCAATCTCTGCTCACTGTAACCTTGAACTCCTGGGCTCAAGCAATCCTCCCACATCGGCCTCTCAAGTAACTGGGACTACAAGCATGTACCACCACACCTGGCTAATTTTTTAATTTTTGTAAAGATGGGGTCTCACTATGTTGCCCAGGCTGATCTCAAACTCCTGGCCTCAAGCAATCCTCTCTCCTTGGCATCCCAAAATGCTGAGATTACAGGTATGAGCCGCCACACTTGGCCTTCACAGGGAGGTTTAACGTAGCCACAGGATGCCTCCTCTGCCCAGGTCAGACGTCAGGGAGGCTGGAGCACAGTCAGCCTGATGCTCTCCTCCCTCCTCCTCATCTTTGATTCCCAGTCCCCACCATGAATGACAAGGATGTTTGACTTAGAAAATTAAGACAGGCCGGGCACAGTGGCTCACATCTGTAATCCAAGCACTTTGGGAAGCCGAGGCTGGTGGATCATGAGGTCAGGAACTCAAGACCTGCCTGGCCAAGATAGTGAAACCCTGTCCCTACTAAAAACACAAAAATTAGCTGGGTCTGGTGGCAGGCACCTATAATCCCAGCTAGTCAGGAGGCTGAGGCAGGAGAATTGCTTGAATCCAGGGGGCGGAGGTTGCAGTGAGCAGAGATCGTGCCTCTACACTCCAACCTGAGTGACAGAGTAAGAAGCCATCTCATTTAAAAAAAAAAAAAGAAAGAAAATTAAGAAAATTAAGACAAAAATATTTTAAGGGAAAAAAAACACAAAAAACAGGTTGTGATGCAAATTATGAGAGTAGTGAACTGGTCCGTGCCTGGTAACAGGCTGCTTCCTCTGAGGCCTGATTAGCTTCAGATTCAATTTTTTTGGCAAGAACCCATCAGAGATGGTGCTATGTGCATCCTCATGCCTCATTATCAGAGGCACATGATGTTTGTCCTGATTTTTATCACGTTTACATTGATCAGGCCGGCCCAGGCGCTGCCAGCGGGTCCCTCCATCCCAATGCTCCCATCGAAATGTTTCCTAATGATTTTGGCTGCTAGCAAGGATGGTGGCCTAGATTTTTTATCTCGTAAGGGCTTTTAAAGTGATGACTTTGAAGTTACGAATTTCTCCTATGTTTATTCACTGTAACTTTTCTCTAAAGAACTTTCTAGGATGGGTGCAGTGGCTCACGCCTATAATTCCAGCACTTTGGGAGTCCGAGGCAGGCAGATCTCAAGGTCAAATGATCAAGATAGACCATCCTGGCCAAAATGGTGAAACCCAGTCTCTACTAAAAATACAAAAATTAGCTGGGCTTGGTGGCGTGCGACTGTAGTCCCAGCTACTCGGGAGGCTGAGGCAGGAGGATGGCTTGAACTGGAAGGCAGAGGTTGCAGGGAGCAGAGATCGTGCCACTCCACTTCAGCCTGGCAACAGAGCGAGACTCCGTCTCAAAAAAAAAAAAAAAGAACTTTCCTTCATCAACCATTTGGTTTTTCCGATAGGCAGTCCATACAGAAATGGCAGGATAGGGCCGGGTGCGGTGGCTCACTCCTGTAATCCCAGCACTGTGGGAGGCCATGGCAGGCAGATCACTTGACAGCAGGAGTTGAAGGCCAGCCTGGCAAACATGGTGAAACCCTCTCTCTACTAAGAATACAAAAATTAGCTGGGCATGATGGCGGGTGCCTGTAATCCCAGCTACTTGGGAGGCTGAGGCAGAAGAGTCATTTGAATCTGGAAGACGGAGGTTGTAGTGAGCTAAGATTGCATCACTGCATTCCAGCCTGAGCCACAGAGCAAGACTCCATCTCTAAATGAATAAAGAAATGAACAAACAAACAAACCTCTCCTGTATTTGCAATGGGGCCTTAACTTCCAGACCCCAGGCAGTGTGTTCCCGAGAGCTCCAGAGACTCATTGTAGGAGTGAGACCGTCAGAGAACACCCTGAGGGTTTCTGGACTGTAGTCAAGGTAGAAACCATTTTTGCAAAGGTCCTTTGTACCCATTCCTCCCTCCCAAACCTCACCCAAATCAATGAGCTAATTTTTGTATTTTTAGTAGAGACGGGGTTTTGCCATGTTGGCCAGGCTGGTCTCGAATTCCTGACTTCAGGTGATCCACCGGCCTAGGCCTCCCAAAGTGCTGAGATTACAGGTGCCAGCCACCCTGTCTTTGAGTTGGCACCATGTGGCCAGTCCACTCTGAGTTGAATCCTCAAGAGTCCTTGAACTTTTGGGCTGTGAGCACAAAGGCTTAAGCCTGAGTAAAGATTAATTTTTATTAAATAAAAAATAATTAGGCTGGGTGTGGTGGCTCACACCTATAATCCCAGTACTTTGGGAGGCCGAGGCCAGTAGATCACCTGGGGCCAGGAGTTCAAGACCAGAGTGGCCAACATGGTGAAACCCCGTCTCTACTAAAAATACAAAAATTAGCCAGGCATGGTGGTGGGTGCCTGTAATCCCAGCTACTCGGGAGGCTGAGGCATGAGAATCGCTTGAACCCGGGAGGCAGAGGTTGCAGTGAGCCAAGATCACGCCACTGCACTTGGCCTGGACAACAGAGCAAGACTCTGTCTCAAGAGAAAAAAAAAACAGCAATAAAAATCAGAAGGCCGTGTTTGGTGGTGCACACCTGTAATCCCAGCACTTTGGTAGGCCAAGGCAGGCAGATCCTCATCCCAAGATAATGACATCTTTTTTTTTTTTTAATTTAACTTTAGGAGCATACTATATCTGGCATTTCTCTCCATGTTATCCCTCCTCACCCCTCACTGTCTCTCCCCTACCCCCCCGCAACTACCCCCAGTGTGTGATGCTCCTCTCCCTGAGTCCACATGTTCTCCTTGTTCAACATCCATCTATAAGTGAGAACATGTGGTGTTTGGCTTTCTGTTCTTCTGTCAGTTTGCTGAGAATGATGGTTTCCAGATTCATCCAAGTCCCTACAAAGGACACGAACTCATCATTTTTTATGGCTGCATAGTATTCCATGGTGTATATATACCACATTTTCTTTGTCCTGTCTATCATTGATGGGAATTTGGGTTGGTTCCGGGTCTTTGCTATTGTACACAGGGCTGCAATGAACATTCGTGTGCATGTGTTTTTATAGCAGAACGATGTATAGTTCTTTGGGTATATGTCCAGTAATGGGATTGCTGGGTAAATTGGAATTTCTATTTCTAGATCCTTGAGAAATCGCCACACTATCTTCCACAGTGGTTGAACTAATTTACACTCCCACCAACTGTGTAAGAGTGTTCCTATT